>VCAZ01000034.1:515000-630000 GCA_005784505.1 Bagarius yarrelli
GCGAAAAAGAAATAATGTAAAATAAAATGAAAATAATAATTAATTTAATTAATTTAGTTAATTTAAAAACAAGTATATTTAATTAAATAAGTCAAATATTTTTACAAGCCAATTAAATACCTGCTTAATTAAGTACTTATACAATATTAAACCAAACATAATACAACAAAAGGTGGCCAAACTTATCATATAATCATTTAAAAATAAATATACATTTGATTTTATTGTTATGTATTTATATATTAATTTAAATAATAATTATATATAAAAAATAAAAAAATTCAAATTTTTTTTCTCTCTCGTCCACCTGTTAAAATCCCTCACTCTGATTGGTTGGTTTACCCAAAGGGGCGGGATCAAGTGCAGGTATTTTAACAAACGGCCAGAAAAAACGGTTTAAACACCGAATCGTTTTTTAAACAGGTGTGAAACGGCCAAAAACCTGAATATAAAACGCGAAATAAAAACAGTTTTAATAAAAAGCAGTGGGATTTTTATTATTAATATAAAGAATGGGACTCGGTGGGGTGACAGCGGTTGTGTTTTTCCTTGGAATTATTGCACAGGTACAGTAAATATGTAATTATTTACTTTTTTCATATTTTATTTAATTAATCATATGAATACAGATATGGCAGTTTTATATTTAATAAATAAAGTTTTTATAGTAAATATAATAATTTAATATTAAAATATATTTTTCTCTTTTCTTTTGGCAGAATGTTGTGCAAGGTAAGACTTAGTTTTATGTTTTTATTGCAGATTTAGATTAAAGGAATAAATAAATGTGATCATAGATATTTTCTAGGATAATTTCTTTAATATATAATATATTAAAATTTCTCAGAGTTCAGTTTCTACAGCACAGCTTAGTGTCTCAATAGTTTAAATTGATCCCTTTTGCTCATTCTGTTCTTTTTGGGTTTCTTTTTGTCTCTCGGTCCAACATTTTGTCTATATCACACCGACTCTTTCCAAGTCCCTGTTCATATATTTTGTACCTCTTTTCTGTGTTTCTCTCTGACTTACTTCTTCATTTTTTCTCTATATGTCTCTCATGGAGACTCAAATGAGGATGGGTTCCCTTTTAAGTCTGGTTCCTCTCAAAGTTTCTTCCTTGTACCATCTACGGGAGTTTTTTCTTGCCACAGTCGCCCCAGACTGCTCACTAGGGATGTTTTTGGAAACTTTTTGGGTTGTTTTATATTCTTACTTATGTTCTGTAGAGCTGCTTTGAGACAATATCCAATATCCAAGCGCTGTATAAAAAACCTGAAATAAAATGAATTTCTTCTCTCTATTTGTATTGTATTATATTTCCCTTTTTTTTTCATAATTTTCTCTGTATTGTTTTTTTTTCCTTTTTCCTCTTTGTAAACGTCTCCCTGTCTCTTTCAGGGAATAATTTTACCGCCAGCGTGTACTCAGTCACCTCCAAAAGCGCGGTGTTGCTTTGGAGTTTACATGCAGGCTCGTCCTCATACAGACTTACAGCCACGCTGCGCAGTTCTCCCAGTCAATCCGTCTTCAGCACCGTCGGCCAAAACACCGTTATGGGTTCCATCGCTCCTCTGAACCCCAACAGCGCCTATAATTTTAAGGTGGAGGCGTTGGACAGCTCCATGGGCGTTTTGGCTTCTGCCAGTGTGGATAGATACACTGGTAAGTTTAAGACAAATGAACAGATCATGAGTAATAGATGTGTAATTACATGTAATTAGCAATCAAATATGCAGTACAGAGACTTATAGTGAAAAGTTTCAATTCATTGCAATTTTTTTATGATTGTGTAATTTTTTTCGCCAGCTCCTGATGTCCCCACTATCACGGCAGCGTCCTCCAAACAGAGCCAGAGCATCACGGTGGAGTTCACTCCAATATCTGGTGCCTCCTCGTACGTCGTGCGGACCGAGTCCAGCGATGGCTCCTTCATGTCAGAGACGCCCGTGCAGGGTTCTCCAGGGACGGTGTCAGGCTTACAGCCGTACACGGTGTACACTCTGAGCGTTATGTCCGTCAACAGCGGGGGCATGAGCCAGCCTTCATCCCCAGTCCAAGCAAAGACAGGTATTCTTTCTTTTCCGTCTGCACTTGGTGGGAAAAAACAGAGAAAATCCCTCTGTCGTGAAAAGAAACGAGCCATTCATGCACACACTGTCAGCCATTCTCTAGACCTCAGGCTCCTACGGTCACCTGATCTCCTCGCTGAGTTAAAAAGACCGATCAGGATGTGGCTCATATTTGACATCCCGGGCATTAGTGTGTGTGTGTATATGTGTGTTTCAGTGATTTTTTTACCCACATTGCTCCTGTAAGATGCATCCTCAAATGCTTGCTCTTAAATCGTCCTGCAGGGGATCAGTGATGGAAGCGGAACCTCAGGATTAAGAGCAGAGTCTCTGACAGGACTGGGCGGAAACGCTTCTTCCTACTGTTTTGCTAATAGTGACGCTCTGAGTATGGGAAGGCAGTCTGTATCAGACAAAAGAGCCACAATGGGACGGAGTATTGTTTACATCCATGCTTTTTGAGCAGGTTGGGAATAAAATGGCTTTAGGTTAAGGATGTGCAGTGCAGAAATATGAATACACAGAATTCTTTCTTGGAAGAGTTTAATCCGCTGGATATTATTTATTCCACCAAGAGAGATTTTAGATTTAGGTAAGTAAGGAAAAAAAATTACTTGATTTTCTACGTTTGCCCACTGACAAAGAAAATATCATAATTTTTAAGGTCGGTTTATTCTAACATTGAGAGACAGAATAGCAACACAAATATCCATAACTTTAATGAATTTTAATGAGAAAAATAAGAATTTGACCCCTTCGCAAAACAAGACTTGGTACTTGGTGGCAAACCCCTTGTTGTCACCCTCTTATCAAGCTGCTTAGCGATGGTCTTGTAGCCCAATCCAGCTTTGTGTAAGTCTACAAGCTTGTCCCTGACATCATTGGACAGATCATTGGTCTTGGTCATGGTGAAGAGTTTAGAATCTGATTGACTGATGGCTTCTGTGGATGTGTAAAAACTGCAGATGTACGTGTCCCAAAACCATGTGTCAAAAGCCAGTTCACTTTTTTTATCAAATTCTTATTACTATTTCAATTTATCTTATGTCTTCTAATAAGCATTTTTTTCCCACCTGTGTTTGTATGTGTGTGGGGGTGAATGCGTGTGTGTGATTAGTTTTGCCTGCTCCTCTGCTCACCAGCAGCTCCCCCAATAACAGCAGCATCGTGGTCATCTGGTCTCTGGTACGGTATGCTATCCTCTACAGTGTCAGCATCATACGTGATGGTTCGTACCAACAGAGTCGCCTCAACACCAGCAGCACCAACGTGACCTTCAGCAGTCTGGAGGCTGGAACAAACTACTGCATCAAAGCTAATGCCTGGAGTTTGGAAAGCGTGCCTGGGGATGACTACACTGTCTGCCAGATCACCCGTAAGTCTGGTTGTACTTTAATACTAGAGACGACTAAAAGGCAAAAAGTCATTTGGTAGACATGCTTATTAAGAATAAATTACTTTTATCTTCTGCAGTTAAAGGTTTAGGGTTGACTACAAGTGTAAATACAGCCTAAATCTGTGTCCACAGGTCCTCGTACTCCCCAGTCAATTGTGCTGGTGACCTCAACCGTTGTGAACGATGTAGCCGGTCTGTCGGTGTCCTGGGATCCTGTTCAGGGAGCCAGCGGTTACGTAGTTGTGAGTTCGGCTGGACTCAACTGCTCTTCTGCATCGACTTCCTGTACTTTGAGTCCACTGAGCTGCGGACAGATCCAGTTCATCTCTGTTACTGCCTTTAACCGAGCCGGACCAGGACAGTCCTCAGATCCGCGGCGTTATATCTCAAGTGAGTGATAACATTTTCGCTCAGACAAATGTGTTCAGTGTGGATATTATTGTACTTTTACTAGTATTTTCTTCTTCTGTTTCTCAGTTCCGTGTCCTCCAGAGCCAGTCCGCTTGGATGACATTGGAAATGGTAACTGCTCCCTTTCCTGGAGCTCAGTGTCCAATGTGGAGTATTACACGGCCTTCAGCAAACGAGACGACGGAATCGAGGAGATGTGCAACTCCACAGGCACTTCCTGCAACTTTACCTGCCACTGCGGCTACTCCTTTATCATGAGCGTGTTCGCTAACAACCAAGCTGGAGCTAGTTCTCCAGGACGTGTCCTAAATCAAACCTCCTGTATGTAGAAATACCCAGATGACGTTTAAAGCATCTTTA
Organism: Bagarius yarrelli; assembly: GCA_005784505.1. Taxonomy (NCBI): domain Eukaryota; kingdom Metazoa; phylum Chordata; class Actinopteri; order Siluriformes; family Sisoridae; genus Bagarius; species Bagarius yarrelli. Next base: position 519,237 of record VCAZ01000034.1, read on the forward strand.
TGATGTAAGGCAATATACACAGTTCCTGATTCTGTTTGTTCCTATTCTCCCTTTAGTGCCCTGCTGTCCCGGGAATGTCTCAGTTTCGGAAATTTCCTGGGAGTCTCTGATAATTATGTGGACGGCGGTGCGAGGGGCAGATTTGTACGAGGTGCAGGCCTTGGACCCTTCTAGCCAGACAGTGGTGTGTAACGACACCTCTGCTGTGTGTGTACTCTCTGATCTTAACTGCAACACCTGGTACAACATCGTTGTCTCGCCCTGCAATGAGGTGCGGGGCTGTAATCGATCCTGCGGTCTGAAGAAAACCGAGACAGGTAAAAAATACACGTTTTATTTTACTGCACTCTTGATTTTTTTTTTTTTATAAAATCTCACTTTAACACTCTCTCATAGCTCCCTGTATGCCCGAGGGAGTGAGCGTAAGACCGAGTAACTCTTCCTCTGTCAGCATCGATTGGACAGCGACTAATAAAGCTGCCAACTACACGGTCACTGTGATTGGCTCAACAGACGGCCCTTTCATCTGTCAGTCGAAAGTAACATCCTGTCAGGTGAATGGATTATCTTGTGGTTCCTCCTATCAGGTCACCTCCATCGCCTCCACCACCGCCGGACTGAGCATGCCCAGTTACAGCGTGTCCTTCCAGACAGGTACATTTTCCATTGTGCTGGTGATTTTTTTAACAAATGATTTGTCTCTAATTATTAATTATCAAGTCATTTAAGAAGCAGTTTGTATTCCTAGAATTAAGGAAGCTAATATTAGATCTCTATGTCGACATAAAAAGTGGCTTATAATGTCTAGTGTCTTCTGCTTACAGTAGCTTAACATTGCCTTTACTATGGTTCGGTTCGTTATTTTAAACAAAAATAAGTGAACTTTTCTAGCTGTCCTTTCTTTTCAGCCCCATGCTGTCCAGCTACGTTAAACGTCTCTCAGGTGACCCAGGCGATGAGTAGCGTCAACTGGTCGTTCGCTCGGGGAGCTCAGTCTTTTATAGTATCGCTGACTTCATCTCGAGGAAATGCCACCTGTCTCACCACACAGCCCAAATGCCTGATGGGATGCATTACTTGTGGAACAAACTACACCGTCTCACTGCAGGCCATCAGCTCCGTGGGAAACAAATCAGTGTGCACATACCAAGGCTTCTCCACTAGTGAGTTTATATAATGGCCACTATCAGCCAATCAGCTTTCAGAAGTGTTCATATGCAAATAGGTGCTCTTTATCACTATTTAGTAAATTAATACTCATACTCATGCGCCAAACTCTTTTTTCAGGCGAGTGCTGTCCTTCAAGAATCCGTCTTTACACACGATTCAATAATACCTTGCGTGTGTCCTGGTGGTCCTCAAGCTCCTTCAGTAACTTCACGGCCCAGGTGACGGGTGGTGGCCGGGTTTATTCCTGCAGTCCAGCACCTGGACAGAGTATGTGTGACGTGTCAGATGTTACTTGCGGTGACGTGTACACCATCATGGTGGCGCCTGTAAACCCAGGTGGAACCGTGGTCCCGTTCTGTCCCAGTAGGATGTATTCCGGTATGATCAATTCTCTTATCTCTCTTATGCTGTTAATAATGGAATCTATCTCATTTACAGATTCAAGATAAACAATTAGCCGCATTTATTAATCATTTTGTAAAAAGATGCTAAACAGATAGAAATTTAACTTTTTGTCATTTCTTTTAGTTTATTGCTCTGGCAGTGGAGTCGGAATGGGTAAGTCTCAAAACTTCTAAACAGGAAATAAATTTGTTAGAACTAGACACATCGGTTTCGTGATATCGAAGCCACCAATAAGTGGTGCTTTTCTTGTGGTTAGTTTAAAAGTTGCGTGCAAGACTGGGGTATAAAAGCTTAGTTAAATAACTAGCCTGTCGTTATGTATAATAATTGAAAAATCTCTCTCTCTCTCTTTCTCCTTCTCTGTTTCTCCAGTACTCTATCGAGGGAAGAGAAGTCTGGATTAGCAAATGGTATGACCACAATTTGTTACCAAATCATTTCAGACACGTTTTGTCCCTTTTTACCCACCAAACAATCAAATGAGACAATATCTGAAACAAGCCTTGATAAATAAATAGCACTTTTGTGTGCTGGTGTATCTTATCGCATGGCCACCAACTTTAAACATGAGCCTTTGTGAATGTAGTGTTAATTCCCACGACTCGCATTTTGATGGTGTGAAACGATGCCCGCAACTCCGTGACACCACTAAGCATGACACAGTAACAAGAAACAGGGAAATGCGTTTATCCAAATGTTTTTTAGCATCTCGGTTTTTATAAGATTAGTTATTTATTAAATGTTGATAAAAGTAGGCACTGGTGTCAGCGTCAGTCGGGTTTCTGCTGGTCTTCAGAGATAGAGATGCAAATACTTTTCTTCTTACTAAATATATATATAAAGAGATTAAATCAGTAATTAATATGTAATACAACTAAAATAATTAGCTAATTATTATAACTTATATTTGCTGTTGCCTCACAGCAAAAAGGTCCTGGGTTCGATTGCCCTGCAGGGGTCTTTCTGTGTGGAGTTTGCATGTTCTTCCACTTAATTGGTGATTCTAAATTGCCCATAGGAGTAAATGTGAGTGAGTGTGTGTGTGGCCCGGTGATGGACTGGTGACCTGTACAGGGTGTCCCCTTCCTGCCTTTCACCCTTTCAGAGACGGCTGGGATAAACTCCAGCAGATACCTGTGACCCCAAATTAGAAAATAATCGAGTATAGAAGATGAGATAGATAAATGAATGGATAAATAAATCAGTTTGTCATAATATTTATTGGATTTATTGTCAGGTTTAAAACAATAAAATTCTAGGGTAAACATGTTTATTGCGATACAAACTTTTTTCATCAGAAATAACGGAAATCCAAATAATCTGTTCCTGCCAGCCAAAAAAACAACTTGGTGGTGGGTCTGGGAATCGGAATCACAGAATTTTCAGGTTGGCGGTCCAACATCCCTGAACCGTAGGTCAATTTTGCATGGCTTCCGGATGTACGTGCCACTTAGCCAGCGTTCAGTTCTGTTTGTATGCTTCGTATGTCAAGGCTAACTTTTTATACCCGTTTTTTTCCGAAGGTTTTTGTATGCCGAGGTTTCGCTGTAACCTTTAAGAGCATCATATACTGTATATTCTTTAATATAGATGTTTTTCAGTTTGACTGCACTGTCTTTTCTTCCCACACAGCTTCATCTGACAAACAGCACATCTGCACTCTACTGCATAACATCGCATCCCCAACAACACGTCCTAACACACTGTCCTCCTGTCCCAGAACGTAGATATATTAAAGTATTAATGCCCTAATGAGAGACAGCTAGTTTGTTCAAACCTATTAAAAAAGCCATTTAATGCATGTTATCGAATCCCAACTGACCCCAAGCAAGTAAATCAGAGTGTTTATGTACGAAGTGTACTCTATGTGTGTGTGTGTGTGTGTGTGTGTGTGTGTGTTAACGTGGATGTTGGGGACACAAATCGTAGCTTGAAAGTCATATTTACTTTATTAGGGTTGGTAGAAAAAAAATAAACCAGATTGTAATGAAGTGCACATGATTCAGGTATCCTTTAAATGTTCTCAGGGTAAAATGGGCTTTTTTTCCTTAGTTATTTTTCCTTTGTTTTTTTTGCTCGTAAAAAAGCAATAACCAAAAAAAGATTCAACTAATACAGAAAAAAATGTATTGAATGAACAAAAAATGTAGTTCCGACCTTTTGCCTCCAAAAGAAATGCCTTTTATTTTATAGATACTATATAAATTTTTTTTTTTAACTTTCTTTGGATGTAATCACAAAAAATGTTGAATATAATCTAAAATAAATTCATGAACATTCCATGTTGTGTTGTTGTTTCTTACGTTTTTCTTGGCTGCACTTAGCACTTAGCTTAGCATTAGTTTAGCGTAAACATTACATTTACATTTGCCAGACGCCCTTATCCAGAGCGACTTTCACAATAGCGAAACAATATTCCTTGTTATACAAACTGAGCAATTGGGGGTTAAGGGCCTTGCTCAGGGGCCCAACAGTAGTGGCTTGGTCAAGCTGGGAATCGAACCCACAACCTTCGGGTTGGTAATCCAAACACCTTAACCATGAGCCACCACTTCCCCACATTAGCACAAACTTGAACAAAACAACAAACATAAACTTGATTACAAAGAAATTAACTTGACATGAACGCACGAGAGCGGTACAGGGACAAACCAAAATCTAAGACAAAGACAAAGGGAAACACAAGGGCTATATATACACAAGATCAACCAATGGGAACAAGACACATGGACAAGGGAATCACATGACAGGAACACATAAGGAACAACAATCATATGACAAAGACAAAACAGGAAGTAAACAAAGGCAAACAATAAATAATAAATATCGGTTATCACATACACATGCAATTAATCGGTATCGGTTCTAAAAAAAAAATTCATATTGGTCCATCTGTAATAGCTACTTTGAACCAGGAGAGATAGTGGGTTCCTGGAGGGACGGGAATATATTTATAATCATCTGAACTGACAAGCTGTCCTGCTGAAATCTGTAATCGAAAACAAATAAAACTTAATACAATTAAATAAAATAATACATTTAAAATAATAAAAATATTTTTATTCTTGTCACATTGGAAGATAACCAGATGTTTAAATTTATATAAGCCTTCTTTTGGATACGACTTATAGAAAAGCGAAACACATTTCAATTAAAGTAATCTTAAATCTTGAGAATAAAAAGACATAATAAAAAATGTACAAAATGTCTGTCATACTTATAAAAAGTGCTTAAAATGCATACAGATATTCAGGAAGGAAGCAACTCATTTTTATGTGGCTTGTGTCTTTTCTACTGATGTTCTTTCACTCCTGTTAGAAAAATGCAATGAATAAAAGACTTTTTGTCTGATTAATTCAGCGCTGGAGGGGACGTGGTGCAGTAAATGCAAAGAAAAAGGTAAATGATCCCTTTAGAAAAGTTGGTTTTTAACAGAAAATGGAGACCAGTAATACAGTAAGTCCAACCCAGATTCGGTTTATATCTGAAAGCTCTGGTTATCGAGTGAAGGATTTACTACAGCGTTTTGGTGTTTTTAATTCATCTGCAATGTAATAATTTGCTTCTTTTAGCTCTCTAACCACATGGAGATCCTTCCTAGTAATATTTACTCACACCGCAGGAACAGACCAGAAATCAAGACTTGGCGTTCAGCTAATAATCTATTGAAATGACAAACAAAGCATACGTCTGGTCGTTAAAGGTTTTTATTTATTAAAATGCTTATGACACTTAAATGATAAAACACTATGTTCAGTCTGAGTTTTGTACAAAAAAAAGAGCCTACAAGATACTGCTAAATTTTAAAAAAACCTGTTCTTTGGCTGTGTATATATTTGGATGTTATATTGTATTGTACTATGTGCTATGGCTAGTTTATTCAATCATGCTACATAGCGATCTAACTGCAAGCTAGTTTTTTCAGCGTTATTACCTTCAGCTTGAGAAGTTACACAAATTTCCCATTGTTTTTTTGGTCCGTATCCATTTTCAGCTTCACTTTCCTGTTGACGTCAGTCGCAGTCAATGTAGTCAATGAAACAGATCCTCTTTTCATGTAAAAAAAACTTGACAGTCATACAGCAGATAGAAAGGAACAGAGACCTTCCCGCAGTGCAGATTAATGTCCCTGTATAGACGTCAATATGTTATAAACTGGACTGACCCACATTGGGTAAGTATGGGTAAGTAACTGAGCCTTTAGGGTTTCACAGGGAAAAAACAAACAAACAAACAAAGGAGATGGAGAGAGTCGGGGATTCATACACAATACACCAACGACTCAGTCCACCCATATTAAGTTTTCCTAAGTGGAAATTAAGTGGTTAATCAAGTGATAAATTTACAGCCACTGTATGTAATCTAGACATGGTGTGTTTTTCCAGGTCTTGCTGTTCTAGTTACATCCTGAATTCGTATTTAACCACGTAAGAATACAATAACACCACATCCACATCCACCCAAAATCATTTAATTTGACTAAATAGAGCTAAAAGCTGCTTCAGGTCATAGAATTATTTAATATTACCTGAACAGTGTCATTTATCTAAGGCAATTTCCTGCTTCTTGTATTTCTCGTACAATAATAAGCCTTTATTGTTGCCCCACGTGCATAAGTTGGCTATTTGCCTATTTGGAAGTTGGAGTCAGAGTACAGGTTTATGGGTTAAGAGGTCTTGCTCAAGAGCCCAACACTAACAGCTTGGCATCCATTTTTAAAAGTTTTTATTGGGCATTTTGCCTTTATTTAGGAAAGACAGAGATGAAATGGGGGTGCTTGAGAAAGGAGGTATGGGACAGTAAGGGGTAAGTTAACCAGACTTAGGGGGCGTTTGTCCAAAATAGGTTGAGAACCGCTGATCTAAAGCAACCACAACAACCCAACCCAGGTTCTCAACAAGTTTTATTTATAGTGTAATTTAGTTAAAACTATTTTTTAAGTTAAAACTAAGGGGAAAGTGATCAAGGACAGTAATTTCCTATTGTCGTAAGCATTAAAACTGTAAATTTAATTCCCCCAGACTAGAACTAGTTTTATTTTTTTATAAATCAACCCTGCCTTTTAGCATAACCACAGCAGAGATAAAAGTATAAAAATATAAACTAAAAGTTCAATTTTAACCTGATGTAAATTCCCAGTAGAAGTCCCCACATGACAACCACACCATAATTCCCCTAATTTTGTTTTTTTTGTCATAGGAAACATACATTTTCTGAAACACTAAACCAAAACTATGGCAACATCACATGCGTGAAACTTAATACCTTCAATTATTCAAAAAGAAAAGTAAGTGTTATATAATTTAGCAGAATGTTTACGCTTGCTCTAAACACCCTTTCTATTTATTTTTTTTGACTGTCTTTTTTATCTTCCCATGATATGCTGTAAACCCTAGGGCATCGTTGGGAGCCATGACCCTGCTTTCTGATTGGCTGTCAAGGACCAGGTGTTACTTCGCCACCTCAAAAGAATCCAGCTCACCTATTGTATTGAAGTAGCTCGTATAGAGCTAATGGAAATCTCAGAGTCATTGTCAAAGATGGGATCCGTCAGAGAATTCGGATTTTTTATTTGGATCGCTCTGGTTCAGGTAACTGTAATCTCCGACATTCTTTACATACTAAAATCTACAAATCTTGAAAAAATGAAATATATTAAAGCATGTTCTATTTATAATACTGAAATGTTTTTGTTTGTTGTTTCTGTCTTTTTTTAGATCAGAAACACTCAGACACAAGGTGGGTCAAGTGCCTCGGATACAACTGAGAAAAACTAGTATCTTATTAGCTTTAAACTTTGATACTAAACAAGATTATTAGCCAAATTTTTTTCTGTTTAATTAATATTTGACAATTTTAGATTAGAATTTGAAAAATGTCAGAAAAAATAGCGCTGGAATTGAGCATCATTGTATACATTAGATTTTGAGTGTGATATTAAAAGTAGCTAAATACACACTACAAATTTACTACCAAAATAATGTTATTTTTAAGTTAATTAACACTTTAAATCCATTAATTAGAATGTTAAATTAATATAGGTTTATTTTTAAATATTTTCAGTCAGTTTTATAAATCTTTATAACATCAGGTCCTAGTTTTAATTATTATTATTATTATAATTAATAATTATATAATATAATTATTTAATTATTATTGTTATTTTTATTATAGACCTGTAGGGTTGTTTACTGATATAAATGTGTAATAACACCTTTTTTACAGAATTATTTTAAATTAGTTTGTAAACAGTGACAACATTATCTTTCAGATTTATTATCATTATTATTATTATTATTATTTTGCAGAATGCAGCATCATTACATCCATCGCTTCCCCATCGGCATCATCAATGCTTGTGCAATGGACCAGTTACACAGGGGCCACCAACTACATCCTGGACCTGCGTGTGGTTAACCTGAGCAGTGTGGCACCTGTGGTGGTCACAGTTTCTGGTTCGAGTACACAGAAAGAGGTCTTCGGCTTGAAACCGGGAACTCTGTACACCGTTGTGATTAAAGTGTTCCGTTTTTACAGTGTTGAGTGTTCGGATACAAGAACAGCGAGGACGGGTTAGTTCTGAATTATAATATTAATATTAATCAGAATACATTATCAGGAGTAAGCTGGCAGATTTTAAACACTAACTTCTTCTTCCTACAAACAATATAAAGTTTTTACACCTACTATATAAATATACATGTGTTTAACTAACATTATTATTTGTTTCTTTCAGTTCCAGAAGCCTCTCAGATAATCTCAGCACGGGCAGTATCCAGTCACGGCATCGCACTGGAGTGGGACCGGGTTAACTCTGCCAATCAATACTTCATCTTGGTGAACTCCTCACTAACTGGAGAGCGCTACAATCTGTCTTTTACAAATACCAGCGCGATTATTTTTAACCTGCGAGCCACCACCACTTACGACTGCTATGTTCACTCCTCCAACTCAGCCGGTCTGGGTGCGAGAAGCCGTGTACGCACCGTCACCACGTGTGAGTTATCTTCTATGCTGTGCTTTTTGGTTCAAGTTAATTCTGTTATGATTTTAGGTGTTAAATAAAATGTAAATTACACCACACGTCCATCAGCAACAGTATACTAAAAAGATTTGCTAACTAACATAAGCTAGCACCAGAGAATTTTTTCTAAATTTGTTCCTTTTTAAATGAACAGTTTTAGATTTGGTTGAATTTAGGCCATCATTTAGATGAAAGGAGTCAATTCATAGTTTATTCTAACAACAACTTTAATCAAAAGATAGAACATATAAACTTTAATAGAGACTTCTTTCTTCTTTCTGTCAGTGGTCCAACCACCAGCGGTGGTCACCGTTGTGTCCCTCTCAAGCCAGGCAGTGCGTGTCACATGGCAGCCTGTGGAAAGGGTTCTACTATATAAGATAGTGGTCACAGATGCCAATGGTATTCAGATATTAAACGTGACCATCTCCTCAACCTTTCAGGATGTGCAAAATCTATTGCCGTGTAAACTATACCTGATATCTGTCTCCTCTCTAAACACTTTTCTGGAACCTGGAGAACCAAAGCAGGTCAACTACTCTGTGAACAGTAAGTGGGCAACTGGTTGTCATAGCATTGAACGCGAATTGGAAATTGTGGATACTATATAGTGTGTGGTGAGCTTACCAGTCTTTGTCTTTTTGTCTCACTCAGATTTAAGTTCAGTGACATCGATTATGGCAGATTACAGCTGTGTAAGTGCGTCTGCCATGGTATCGTGGGGGGTTGTGTTTGGTGCTGAGTCTTATCGAGCCAAAGCAGTTGATCAGAATGGTATGACTGTGTCTTGCACCTCCACGAGCACAACATGCCAGCTGGCTAACTTGGGTTGTGGAAGAGACTACGTGGTGCAGGTCAATGCCATGGCCAATAACTGTGAGAGCACAAGCAAAGTCACCACCTTCTTTCAGACAGGTGAGTAAGGACCTCTGATCTGAGATCGGAACACGTCACTTAGCTTGCACTGCATTTTTAGGGAGGGATGGGAAAAACCTTCTTTTTCAAAAATTGAACATCATAGCAGAACAATTCCAGATTGTCTAACAGGTGCTATCACATAGTCTATTTGTTGGTAAGACCTGCTATTCAGTGTTTGCTCCTGTTTCTTGTGCAAAAACACCTCAATACCTTCCTGGCACCTGAAGACAATGTAAAGTCCCTGGAGGATCAGCTCTGGTTTTCTGCCATGTAGTCTAACTTACATATAATTCTTTTCACAGCAACAAGAGCTGAAACCAAAAGCATTGGCGTGGCCCTGGGAATGCTTGCTGTTTCATTTTTCTTTGTTTTTTCAACAAATTTTCATTGTCTGTAAGCTTTAGTGTATCTATCTTACACTCTCCTACACTGTTAAAGTTGTGGTCAATGACTTCTACATTAGTATATTGAAAATATAACATTATAAGGGGGGGGGATTTGCACAGAAAGAAACTCTAGTCTCTAGGGCCCCTGATTTACCCTTAACATCCCACCAGTGAAAATACTTGTCAATCAAGTATCTGCACTTGACTATGTCTTCTATTCTTTTTGTTTCCCACAGTACCTTGCTCGCCTGGTAATTTAAACCTGTACCGCGAATGCAGCAGCAACGTAATTATCTTTTCATGGGCACCAACAAACAACACTGCATTCTACAGGGCACAAATGGAGGACTCTTCTGGGGGATCACAGGCTTGCATCACTACAGACACTTCCTGTTTCTTTACAGACACTGTGTGTGGACGCAGCTACAAGTTTAGTGTCTTTGGCGTGAATGGGGAGTGTAATGGTCCAGTCAGCAAGGCAGTCACCATCCAAACAGGTTAATGCCAGCAGTAAAAAAGAAAAATAACACTGTATTTCCTCACTTCCTATACTAAACAAGCAGCAAAATCATCTTAACAATTTATTTTTTCCCCCTCAGCACCTTGTAAACCATCCAACCTGGTCACTGTGTCAGATTGTAAAACAGACATTTTGACTAGTTACTGGGATTCATCAAATGGAGTAACACAGTACATTGTGGAAGGCAGAGGAAATCGTGGAAATGACAGCCATATGAGTTATTACAGCTGTATCTCAAATACTAGCAGTTGTGCCATCTCTGGTGTTGCATGTGGGGAAAGTCTGACTATGATGATCACTGCCTTTAATGATAATTGTTACAGCGATGTGGTACTGGGTCAAGAGACAAACACCGGTAAGTGATTTACCAGTGTACTTACCTGAAGGTTGTATTTAAAAAAATATATTTTAGACTTTTGGCAAGCGGACACTAAATAATTAGCTACTAATCTAACAAATCTTGGCTCCGACATTGCTTACCAGAAAATTGTTTATGTTCTCAATAGAAGTTATCGCTATGTATGTAGGCAGTGTGACCAGTGTTACAGTGTCTCTGTTTGTGTTCAGCTCCCTGTGTACCCCAAAACCTCTTGCCTATTGATGACTGCAGTTCAGACTCTATCACCCTCACATGGAACTCAGCCAATGGAGCACTGTTCTACATAGCCTCAGTGACAGACTTTTTGGGTGGAAGTTACTCCTGCAGCACGACAGAGCTTAACTGCAAGTTAATAGGTCTGCGCTGTGGAACAATTTACAACGCCACCGTCATCTCCTCCAACAACAAATGCAACAGTTCTCTCAGTAAAAGGATCACAGTGAATACAGGTAGCGCTCATTTTCTGGTGGATTCAGTTTTAGATACTGGAATGTTTTTTTTAAATCTTTAGCCATCGGGTGATACGTTTAGAGCCTCAAACTGTATGCATAACACCATTTTATGTAAATAAAAATAATAACAAATTATAATAAAAACAAAATGTTTAATTCTATTCATGATCCTTTTATTATTTTTCCCTTTTTTACAGCCCCTTGTCCTCCACCTCAGGTACAGACAAATCTTGACTGTGATGGAAACCGAGCTCTAGTAAGTTGGCAGAGTTCACAATTTTCCGGCTCTTACACAGCCAGCATGATAGACCAGAGTGGAAGCTTGCTCAGCTGTAGCACTATAAACAGCAGCTGCTGGGTGCCTAGCCTCAAATGTGGCCAGGTCTATGACATTAGTGTCACCTACCACAATGGCATCTGCCGCAGCAGGCCTTCAACACCTATCCGCATGAACTCAGGTGAGCCAAGAACAACTGCTTGTATTTTGTTTGTCGGCTTTATCTAGGGGTGGGCAACCCATGTTGCGTAAGGGGGATAAAACAAAAAACAAGCAGGTCAAAGAACTTAAGAAACAAGGGTTGCCCCCCCCTTTGCATTTTAATTGCATTTTAGTCTCACAGTAGTTTGCATGCTGTCAGTTAAATAAAAGCTGTGGTGGCATCACGGTGGGCGTTATTCTTGGCTAATCTGTCTTTCTGTATAATTTAAATTTTAAACCAGTCACTAACTTTTGGCTGCATAGTCTCATCCAAACCCAGACCTGCTTTTGCTATACACTTTACATTTTTGCTAATATTTTGTAAATCCAACCCAAGGTTCATTCCTTGGCAAACACTTGCCTTGTGTGTAAATGACTCCATACTATTTTTTGTGTCATCCTGTGTTAGTTCCATGTGGACCAGGGAATTTCCGAACCTCAGTGAATTGTAGCTCAGGTGTTCTACAGTTGACCTGGAATCAGACACAAGGCGCTGAAGGTTACACCGCTAGTTTGGTCACTGACAGAAATGGGAGACAGATTTTCTGTAACTCAACCTATATCAGTTGCAACCTAACCACTCAGACATGTGGAGAATCATATGTGGCACAGGTCCGCTCCTACAATGGCACCTGCTTCAGCATGCTCAGTCAATCAGTGACCATTAAAGAAGGTTAGTGAACTTTTATGTGTTTAGGAACCAGGTTCTGTAACCGCATGATGGATGCACTGGAGTCTGAATGATTTTCACAATTTTTGGTAGATATATTTCCTGGCTCTCACTATTTGTTGTTTGTGTTCTTTGTGACCTCTTGGCCTCCTTAGTCCCATGTGTGCCCACCAACGTGTCAGTTGCGAAAACCTGTAGTAATCAGACAACAGTGGCATGGACATCGAGCTTAGGTGCACAGTCATACAGGGTCATTGCTATGGGCAACAAAGGTCACCAAACTACATGCCTATCAAATACCACCACCTGTAGCCTGACCAATTTGATTTGTGGCCAGGTTTACAATGTCAGTGTGGTGGCCATTAACGACAATTGTTCTAGCTCCCAGAGCCAAAGTGCTACACTGCAGACAGGTGTGTAAATGTTTATTTATTTATAAATAAGTATTATTTGTAAGTATTCCATTTTGTTTGCTGGCTTAATTTTTAGATTACACCTTTTTAATTTAACCTTTTCTTCAGTTAATTAATTTAAAATAATAGTTTTAATAACTATTTGCTTTATTCTCTTCCTTACAGGACCTTGTGCACCCATTAACATCCGCAGTACAATTGAATGCATCACTAACACTGTAACTCTGACCTGGGACTCTAGCTCCACTGGTCTGTCCTACACAGGGAAGGCTGTGGGATTAGATGGCCACACAGTGGGGTGTAACAGCACCTCTTTAGGGTGTCAGTTCACACAGCTGTTCTGTGGCCAGAATTATGCCATCAGAATAATGGCTAGTGATGGGGTGTGCTGGAGCACAGAGAGTGACATCTACATGCAATCAACTGGTAAAGTTTCTGAATTTTATTTTGTCTCCTAAAGTCATCTATATTTTTTTTAAATTAAAAAATATATATAATATTTTTATAATTTTTTTATATAGTGAAGGCGCAGAACAGAAAAATATTTGTCAAGCAAAAAGTATTAATTTCAATTTTATAGTCAATAATATGATTTTATACTGTAGCACCCTGTGCCCCGGCGACTGTTTCGAAATTCCTGCATTGTGCTAGCAACATGCTACGTGTGACCTGGACACCGAGCTCCTTAGCTATAAGTTATAGTGCACTTGTCAAACCCACAAATGGACCGCTGCGTGGATGCAGCTCACCAGACACAAGCTGTGAAATCCAAAGTTTGCAATGTGGTCTGACTTACACACTTGAGGTCATGGCTGCTAACAAAGTGTGTACTGGACCAGTAAGCGCAAGTCAGACCTTCCAGACAGGTACATAACCTCAAAACCTCATATATTAAATTATGGTAAAATTATAATAAAAATTGTTTCATATTACTGTTGATTTTTTTATCTATAACAGCAGCTCTGAAAGCTTCTCCACAGTTGCTCTTTGTCTTCTCTTTTCTCTCTGTCTCACTCTCTTCAGCTCCATGCCTACCTTCCTTTGTGTCTGCAAGAGCGGTTTGTGTCAGTAATGCAGTGCAGGCTTCTTGGAATCAGGCAGTAGGAGCTTTGTCCTACACTGGTGTCCTCACTGGCCCAAATGGCACCAATCGTTCCTGCTCCACCACAGCTCTGTCCTGCACTTTTAGTGGCCTGGTCTGTGCTCAAACGTACAGTCTCCAAGTCTTCCCAAACAACGACATTTGTAACAGCACCGCCACCACAGCCATCACTACCACCACAGGTATATAAGCTCACAGAGAATAAGCATAAAAAAGAAATAGCACCTTTTTTGTGTTTACTTGACTCTGGCTTTTACAGGACCTTGTGATCCCTCTAACGTGGTTGCTCAGGTGCAATGCGGCTCAAATGCTGTTAAAGTATCATGGCAAGCAAGCGCTGGTGCTGCTACATACACCGTCCAAGCCTACACGCAGAACCAGACAGTTGCATTGGCATCTTGCTCTTCTTCCAACACAACTTGCATGCTTACACAGCTGCAGTGTGGAATGGTCTTTAATGTTAGTGTGCTTGCTAGTGACGGAACCTGCAACAGTAGCTCTCTGGTGGGAACAACAGTGAAAACAGGTATGAAAATAAATAAGAGGACCATGAAAACGAATGAATATTGGAGGAAAAGCTAAAGGATAAAAACAAGCGCGAAAGAAGGAAGCAGGGTTTGAAAATTACAAATTTAAAGGTGTTGTTTTTTCCTTCTCTTTGTTCTATTAGCTCCCTGCCCTCCAGTGCTGCAGCTTTTCCCTCAGAGCTGTTTTAGTGATAAGGTTTTGGTCTCATGGACCAGGGTACCAGATGCACTGGGAATTACTGTAAATGCCACCTCAACACTTGGTCATTCAGTAGACTGCATCTCTGCTAATACCAATTGCACCTTGCAGGGGCTTTGGTGTGGACATAGATACACAGTGCAAGGCATCTCTTACACCCAATGGTGTAACAGCACTCAGAGTGTTCCTCTCAGTGTTGTTACAGGTAAAGACACCAGGAACAAGTGACAAAAATGACAAGTAGGTCTTTAGCCTACTTCACACCATGACTCTATTTTGTGTTTTTTTCATGCTGTAGAGCCCTGCACACCTCCTGCAGTGCGTGTTAACTACACTTGTGAAACAAGCGTTGCAGTGTTAAGCTGGAATGAGAGTCTAGGTCGGGAGAGCTTCATTACCCATGTTCAGACTCAAGACCACTCAGACTTATGTAACAGCAACCAGACAAATTGCTCATTCACCTCTCTGCTTTGTGGAAGATTGTACAATGTCAGCCTGAGGGCTGTGGCAGGACAATGCAACAGTACCAATGTAACCAGGACACAGATGCAGACTGGTAATGAGATAAATGACTCTGGCCACTTAAGTAACAAATATGTACAAATGAATAAAGAGAAATTTGCAGGCTACTCATTCTCATTTGATTGTAACGCCATTGATCCCTTTTCTTTTGCAGCACCATGTGCTCCTCAGAATGTATCTGTCAGTCTGCGGTGTACAAATAACACAGCATTAGTGACCTGGACACAAAGTCCTGGCGCTATAGGATACAATGTCACTGCCCTGGGACGTAACAGCGATGTCAAATTTTGTCAAACCACAAATACTTACTGTCAAATACCCAACATGCAATGCTCACAGATTTATAACTTTACGATCACTCCATTTTCCGATACATGCAAAGGGTTCCCTAGTAGTCCTTTTAGCTTGGCTGCAGGTATGTACACTCACAAGTTATATTTCCAACACCACTAAACCTAGGGCTTTTATCACAATGTTTTGAAATACATTCCTTTTTGTTATCAGGTCCATGTCCTCCCACTGGAGTTCAAGCATCTTTGCTCTGTCAAAATAATGTCATCTCTGTCAGCTGGACTGCTGTCCTTAATGCTGAACAATATGTTGCCACAGCAATAAGCACAGATGGTTTTAGGCACAACTGCTCTACAAATGGAACCAGTTGTGCCTTCCAGGATCTTTACTGTGGAAAGGACTACAGTATCACTGTCATTACTGTACAGCAAGGATGCTGGAGTGAGCCAAGCACACCTGTGTTACTAAAATCAGGTAAAAAAAAGGTGTAGATCTGTAAAATAATTGCAATGATGGCACAACTGGTGAATGTCTCACTTCCGTAAGCCTTAAAATTCAGTAACACCAACATAACACCCCTTTTCCTTAGCTATCTGCCCCCCTGCCAATCTGACTGGAGTTACACAGTGTGGCACCAATAACATCATCATTACATGGGAGCCTAGTTCTTGGCGTGGTGTCACCTACTTCCTGTTTATTCAGCAAAACAGCACAGCAAATTCTACTTTCAACACCACGGCAACATCCTTTACACTAAACTCCCTCCAGTGTGGTTGGCTGTTTACAGTGCGGGTGGCAGCACAGGATAACACCTGCACCAGCCAGTACAGTGCACCAGTGCAGATACGCACAGGTATGCCACATAAAATACGGAAATGTGGTTTTAAGAAGACAGCAGTTATTAAAAATCTGTTATCTTTGGTTCCACTTAGCTCCATGCTCACCTTCTGGACTGGCAGCTACTGCTAGCTGTGGCACAAACCTGGGTAATCTAACTTGGTTGGGTGGTGTTGGAGCCCTCTTTTACACCACCACTCTGGTAAGCAGTGATGGTGGTTCCATTTCCTGTACATCTAACACTACCTCCTGTGTGGTGAAGCTGGACTGTGATCGCACATATACAGCTACCGTAATCTCTTCCACTGGGCTTTGCAACAGCACCTCAAACAGCACCATCCAATTTTCCTCAAGTAAGCAAGTCATTTAACAGTTTACAGTCACATGACTGTATTTCACATAAGTAGAAATGAAGAATGTAAGTGTTTTGTAAAAAGCGGTTTACTTTCACTGTGCATTTTTGTATTCGATTATTACATTAAATCAGTTAACATTTGTTAATGTTTATGTGTCTTCTGCCCATATTTTTTCTCCTTACCATTTCTGCAGCACCATGTCTGCTCAGAAATGTACAGACTCAGCTTAACTGTAGTGCCAATTCATTGGCAGTGCAGTGGGCTGCTACTGCCAACAAATCTTACACAGCATTGGCTATTGGCACTGATGGCACACGTCCTTCCTGTAACAGCAACGGCTCTTCTTGTACCATCCAGGGTTTAAGATGTGGACGTAGTTATGGCATTGCTGTGACTACCTCAAACTTTAATTGCACAATCCAGGGTTCTGACCTCCAAGTACAGACAGGTACAGATTTGCAGCTATAAATATAACCTAGGTGGTTTAAATCCATCGAACATAAAATGGTCAATTAATTACTGTTATGCAAATGTTTTTGTCAGTACAATTATAGTTTCCTTCTTTTCTTTTCCATTAGCCCCCTGTAAACCAGAGAATCTGTCAGTCTCTCAGGCGTGTAATAGCAGCGTTGCTACAGTATGGTGGAACACCACAGGGGTGGACCAGTCGTACAGTGTGTTGGTGGTGAATAACACAGGAGGAGTGATAACCTATGCCACCAATGTATCATTCTGCACTTTTAAACCGTTTAATTGTGGAGAGTCATACAAAGTCACTGTTACTGGGGTTACACAGCAGTGTGCCAGCCAGCCTAGCAGCTCGTTGGATCTGATCACAGGTAAAGTTAATAAAGATAGACAGGGTAAAGGTAACATTATTGATCTGATAGTAATATTGCTTATTTCTAACACTTAGCTAATCAAAAAGATATACCTACTTAAATAGAACAGTTTAAGTGACAGACAGAGGATTTGCAAAGATTTGCAAACTAATTAGAGATGAAATGCATTAATACCTGCAGAAAATATCTGCACAAAGAGGCAGTAATAACCACACACAGTTGAGACATTAGGTGAGACAATAATAAGATACCTCACACATGAGATGATAAGGCATAGAGGTGAGAGACATAGTTATCCGGATATAGGTGATTGATACAAACAGTGATGTAAGTAATAGTGATTGCTGATTGAGAAGGACTATCACTTCTTAACCACTACTTTATCTTTTTCAGCTCCGTGCATCCCTACTTATGTCACAGCATATTATGATTGTGACACTTCAATTACATCAGTATCGTGGGACATAATTCGTAGCGCTGACAAATACATGGTGTATGCAGTGGGTAGTCAAGGATACAAGTCCAACATCAGCACCACAGACACAGTGTGTGGTTTTAAAGATCTTCGCTGTGGTCAGGACTATATTGTTACAGTTGTTGCAGAGAGTGGGGGTTGCAGGTCTCAGCCAAGCCAACCATTTACTGTGTCTACAGGTACTGAAGATGAATGAAAGCCAACAATTTCACTTAGAACCCATCTTTAAATTATATTTTATTTCATTTATTATACTAAGTATATACATTTAAGAGAAATTATTTTGCTACCATATTTTTACACGATTAAGAGATGTTTCTATTTTTTCTCTGTTTAGGGCCATGTCCTCACTCAAGTCCTCAAGTCTCTTTAGACTGCAGGAGTAACTCTGCTCTTGTTTCATGGACTCCCGGTTATGGTATTTTATATTACAATGTCACTGCTGATGGTCAGGATGTCAGTGATGTAACTTGCAACACAACTGGAGTTTCCTGTAACATAACTCAACTGCAGTGTTCCCAATCTTATCAGATCAGTGTCACAGGTCAGGGGTCCACCTGCCCTAGCCCTCCCCAAGGGTGGGTGTCCATTACCTCAGGTAACATCCTCAAAACATTGCAAGAGATCATACCTTTGCGTTATTTTGTATACAAATTTTTTATCTCCCTAACTTCTTATTTTATTACCTATTACTACAGGTCCATGTCCCCCAAGTCAGGTGTCTGTCCAGGTTCCTTGTGAGTCAAAAGTTATGTCCGTGTCCTGGCAGATCTCACAAGGATCAGTCTCTTACCTGGCTATAGCTCAGAGCAGCGGGGGACAAAGTTTAAATTGCAGTAGCAACGGGACAACGTGCGACATTTCTGGACTTCAGTGTGGACAGACATATGAGGTATATGTGTCAGGAGTGGTTGGAACATGTATAGGTCCAAGGAGCCAGAGTCAAATTGTCAAAACCGGTAAGAAGCATCCTTGCTTCACTCCTAGAATACTTATTGCCCACCACTTTTGGCTTTATATTAATTATCCCGACCTCTATCTTGTCTCATCAATGCAGCTCCCTGTGTGCCTCAGAACATCCAGGCAATATTGGCATGTCGATCAACAGTGCTTAATGTCACCTGGCAGCAGAGTGGTGAAGCCACCCAGTACAGAGCTATAGTGAAAACCAGTGATGGTCAAGTGTATTACCCAGTTACGGATAAGCTTTTCTTTACAGTTTCAAACATAATTTGTGGCTTAACTTACAATGTGACTGTAATGGCTCAGAACAATAGGTGCAACAGCAGCCAGAGTTCTGTACAAAGTGCCTTTTCAGGTGTGTATATAGGACAAGATTTCTCTGTTGATTTAGGGTCACATCTCAAAATTGTATGGTGCTACATACATTAATGATCTTCACTGAATTACTATGTGCATGCTGTAACATCCGTCATTTTTGCGCTTATTGTGTTGTGCGTATTTCCAGCCCCGTGTCCTCCTCAGGCTATCAGCACAAATATAGACTGCACTTCCAACACTATCTCAGTGAACTGGACCTCCAGTGTGCCCGGTGTCAGATACCTGGCACAGGCTGTCTCCTCGAATGTTCATTATACTTGCAACAGTACAACCACTTCCTGCAGCATTGGTGTACCATGTGGTAGAACTTACAACATTTCTGTAATACCGAGTCAAAATGACTGCAATGGAGTCAGTTCGCCATATAAATTTATCCAATCAGGTCAGTGTTCAGTTCAGCATCATTAAAGTGTTATAATTGTTTTATGCAGTTTTTTTACGTTTTTGGATTTGCAGCACCATGTGTCCCCATCTTAACAAGCGTGGATATAGATTGCCTGTCCAACTCCGCCTGGGTGGTGTGGAATGCATCAGTAGGGGCAGAGAATTACACAGCTGTAGCAACGGACAGTTACGGACTCCGCATTCAGTGCAACTCCAGTGACATTAAGTGTGCCGTCCCTGGCTTACAGTGCGGGCGGAATTATAATTTTAGCCTCACAGCTGCAAATGCATGGTGCAAGAGCAGAGTTAGCAACACCATACAGTCTGAGACAGGTAAGACAACAGAGATAAAGACAGAGATAGAGATGAAAGATGGACAGACAGATATATAGACGGATGCTACATATATTTCACATAAGTGCCTATATTTCATCTTTCTTACTTTAGTACCATGTGCCCCTGAGGGTGTGAACGTATCAGTGGGTTGTGCCACTGGGACTGTGGGTGTGCGGTGGTTGCCCAGTGTTGGCGCTCTAGCATACACAGCCACACTTGAGCCACCTGTTGGCATGGCTTCCTGTTGCTCTGCTCTGAATAGCAGCACTTTCTGTGAGGTCACATCCCTTCCCTGTGGACAGTCATACATGGTAACTGTTACTGCGGCAGGACGAACCTGTAATAGCTCTCAGAGCACAGCCATAATGGTACAGACAGGTAACATCCTCTCACAAACATCCTCTCCTCTCTTACTCGTTATCCACTTCTCTGCTTTAGAATACTGAATTTTCAAGCTTTAGTTGAAATTGTAGACTACAGCATGTAGGGTATAACATAAAAAAGTGAATATAATTAATTCATGTGATGGCAGTTATAAACAACCTAATGGGCCACTGGCGCACAAAAAAATTGAAGGAGACTTGTTATCTTATGTCTAAATGAATAAAACTTGTTTATCCATGCAGCACCATGCCAGCCACCAAGCCTCAATGCAACTGTGAGCTGCATCAATAGCGTGGCAAACATGAGTTGGATGAGCAGCGCAGGTGGTCAGCTTTATACAGTTAATGCTGTAAACATGAATGGAACTGTCACAGACAGTTGCAACGGCTTTGACGGAACTTGCAACCTCAGAGGCCTAATGTGTGGCCAGCAGTACACAGCCACCGTGGTCGCACAACACAGTATCTGCACTAGCCTGCCTAGTCCTTTGACCCTCTTCAAGACAGGTGAGAAGCATGCTACCAGGCCCACTTGTTACACCTGCTCAAGTGAACCATGGACATTAATTACATAACCCTTAAGACCTTAGCTTTGTTAAGATTAAACAAACATTCTCAGTTACCAGTATGTAGAACAGTGGCCATGCCCCTTTACTTTCAACAGGGAGTAAGCCCATGCTGTAAGATAAAGAGGCCATGGCATCTTTAATCTGACTTGCAGGCACACAATCCTTATTGCGCATAGCTTTCCAATATTTTGTATGAAACATTCGCAAAATATCTGTTTTTTTAATTTACTTTAGTACCATGCGTTCCACAAAACATCATGCTGGACTTGAACTGCCAAACCCGCAACCTGACTGTGTCCTGGAACGTGAGCTCAGGGGCGCAATTTTACACAGCCCTGTTGAAGGACAGCTCAGGACGCTCCACTACCTGCCAGAGCCTTTCTGACCGCTGCACCATTAGTGGCTTATCCTGTGGAAACATATACTATGTAAATGTGGTTGCGTCTGATTCAAACTGCAGCAGCCAGCCCAGCAACATCAGAAACATAGACTCAGGTAATAAACACTGTGGTGAAAAAGTTGCTAAAAGTGATCATTACCTATGACATCAGGATGCTATAAGCAATTGCTAAAAAACTACAGATGTTTTCTATTCTATGATTATTGATAATTTTTTGTCTTTCCTGTTGCAGTTCCTTGTGCTCCGTATAACATCCAGGTTCAGATGGACATTCTGAACGGCACAGCTATACTCTCATGGTATTTGGGTGCTGGTGCATTGCGGTACAAGGCTATAGCTGTGAGCAACATCTCAGGAACCAATGTGACTTGTGACACTATTCAAACAAACTGCAACTTAAACAAGTTGTTATGTGGGGACAAATATAACATCACAGTCCAGGCAATAGGAAGCATTTGCAGTAGCACTGCATCCATGGGCCAATATCTTCAGACAGGTGATGTTTTATTCCTTCTAATTACATGGTACATTTTTATGCAACACTCATTAGCTTAAAAGTGGTTAGCTTGTAACATGATTGTAACAAGTCTAACTTGTGATATTAGGGCCGTGTGTTCCAGTGCTGGTAAGTGTAAGCTACACTCCACCTGTTGCTTTGCTCCTGTGGGAATCGACCAGAGGTGCTGACAACTACACTGCACAAGCTGTGTCACAGCAAGGCTTACAGTCATCCTGCTCGACCCGTGACACCTCATGTGTGCTCTACAGATTAAACTGCAGCCAGATTTATAACATTACTCTGACTGCTTACAGCAATATCTACAAGGATGGAGTCCAGTCCAACCGTCTAACACTCAAAACAGGTGGGGAAGTGTCAGACAATTCAATTTAAACAAATAAGAAAAAAAGAAAGTTCCAAAAAAGACCAAAAAAAATTGTTTTGTAGAACCATGTCCTCCGACTATCTTGGCAACCCGTGCAACACCCAACCAAGGGTATGTTACATGGGAGCAAAGTGTCGGGGCTGTGAGCTACATGGTCATGCTTGAGGGACACCGCGGGGATACCCTTTACTGCCAAACTTCAGCGACATCATGCAGCGTACAAGGACTTGTTTGTGGGACAGTTTACGTCACCCGCGCCATAGCCATTGGCACTAGCTTCAACAGCTCTAGCAGCGTAGGGGCTCTGCTAACAACAGGTTATTAACAAAACACAGTATATATGAAAAAGACTTTTTAGGAAACATTTGTAAAAAAAAAGCAATGTCCAAGGTTTCTATTTTCCTCAAGTTACTAACTGTCTGTCTTTGTGTCTAGTACCATGCCTGCCAGATCCAAACAGCTTTGCTGTAGCAGTGCAGTGTGAAAATGATTCCACATTTGTAAGCTGGGCCTCGAGTGATGGAGCAAAGTCCTACGAACTTACCGCTACTAGCGGCACTGGAGCTCAATTAAAATGTTTAACAACACAGAACAGTTGTAACATTACATACCTGGAGTGTGGACAGACATACAGTCTAAGCCTGACAGCCTCAAACACTGCGGGTACTGTCAGTATGGAAACTGGCATCATCTTCCAAAGCCGTAAGTCTGGTCTTGAGCATCTTAAGTAAGAAATAAAACACTCAGGCCTATCAGCTATTTATAACATTGTATTCACTGACTGACCACTATTAAGTACTTAAATATGTTAAAATTATAACATTTAAAAATGTATGAGTATACTGTATGTCGTGCTAGTATGATTGCTCTTAATTTGTAGGACCATGTGCGCCACGGTATGTGGCTGCTAACCTGCAGTGTGGCACTCAAACTGCTGTGCTAACCTGGGAACAGAGGCCGGGAGTCCTGTACTACCTGGGCAGTGCCATTTTTACGCCAGGAGTAGCTGCTGTAGTGTGTAACACGACGTCAGACAGCTGCAGCTTCAGTGGATTGCAGTGCGGTGTTCAGTACTTCCTGCATGTTAGAGCTTATACCAGACAGTGCCGGAGTGATTTAAGCACATCTATCAACATTACTACAGGTCTTTTTCTCTCCTTTACATTCTTTCTTTTTATTCTGGTATTTTCTACTTGATGTTTTCTTTGTCTTTACAATACATTTATGCATAGCTTATGTACAATAAGGCTGTAATCACCTTAACTTTGTTCAGAACCCTGTACTGCACAGAACCTCACTGTGACTGGGTCATGCACCACCAATACCCTTCAGCTGAACTGGTCCAATGCCACTGGTGCACTCCGGTATACCATCTCTGTCACTGGAAACAGGGGCTACAATGGTGCCTTCCAGAGCTCCATGTCCAGTGTGCAGATGGAAGTTCCCTGTGGCCAGAACTACACATTTAGAGTTTTGGGCCAAAATGATCAGTGTAACAGCCTTACAAGCACAAATGCTACGTTTTCAACTGGTACATGACTGATTTGTCATATCTTTGTTATATCTCTTTATATCAGGCTAATGTATGTAACAAATAATGACATTCTCTTACAAACAACTCAGTGTGATAACAAAGACTATTTTATTGCTTTAATTAAAAACTGCTTGATTCTTTCTTCGTAGCTCCTTGTGTACCGATTGGTGTGAACACCTTTATTCAATGTGAGAACACCATTGCCTCTGTCAGCTGGACTGGCAGCGACGGTGCGTTAAATTATTCCGCGGTCGCTCTAGGGCAGACATTAGGCAGAACCCATATTTGTACCACTAATACCACAGTATGCAACTGGAACGACCTGATGTGTGGAGAGATCTATATAGTCCGGGTCATCGCCAGTAATCTACACTGCAGCAGCACCCCTAGTGACAACACCACCATTCGCATGGGTGAGCCTTTCTAAAACTTTTACACTGTAGCTATACATCGGGGGACAAGTGGGTGATGTATCTGTCAAGGTAGTTCTAATAAAATGTTTGGTTATCCTGTGCAGCCCCATGTATACCCCAGATTTTAAACACCACCATGGACTGTAGCTTAAGGGTTGCATCTCTGTCCTGGATGTCAAGCCGAGCCGCTCAGTTATACTTAGTAACTGCTGAAAACAACATTGGAGGACAGGTGGGGCAAACAACTAACATTACCAGTGCTCAGTTCTCAGAGCTCCAATGTGGACAGCAGTACTACTTAAAGGTTGTAAGTGTGGGACAAGGGTGCAAGAGCATGCCAAGCAACACCTCCATCCTGCAGACAGGTGAGCATACTGACAACATAATTCAAAATCATATTATACTCAGTAGTGAACCAGAGTTATTTTAGTTTTAATGCTAGAATTTTTGGACTGTAATTGGTTCCTGCTATAAAGTTAACTAATTTTTTAGGGCTAGTAATTGGTCAAAAACAAGACCAGTTGTGTTAGTCTTATTAATTTACTCTTGTGTCCCCTTGCAGATCCATGCCCCCCCACTGTTGTCTCCACTTCTGTGGACTGTCTTTCCAACATTGTTACAGTCACCTGGGGCATCTCAAGCACAGCTGCTTACTATACGGCCAGCTTGGTGGGCCCAGATAGCATGGTCACAACATGCATGTCTTCAACTACTAGCTGTGGCACTGCAACACTGAAGTGTGGACAAAAATACAATGTTAGTGTGACTGCATCCCGTCAGCTGTGCCATTCAAAACCTAGCAGTCAAACATACCTTAACACAGGTAGAACACGTGATAAAAAAAAAATATATATTCATTTCGAGATGTCTTACATGTTTACATCTCACATGTTTGTTTCTTTTCTGCATCCAGCTCCCTGTGTCCCAACGGGTGTCTCTATTGTGATGGACTGCACCAAAAATGAATCTTATGTATATTGGAATGCCAGCCAGGGTGCCGTGTCCTACCGTGTTTTTGCTACAAGCAGATTTAATGACTATGCTTCTTGTAATAGCTCTGGTGTCAACACATCCTGCATCCTGAAGGCCCTTAGCTGTGGGGCGGTATACGCAGTCCAGGTGGTGGCTGTTGGGAATGAATGTTCAAGTATACCAAGTATAGCAGTGGATTTCTATTCAGGTATGGGAAAAGATTGGGTGATCTTAAGATTACTCGAATAAAGACTAGAGCAAAATTAAGGTGGGGAAGAAGATGACACTGTTATTGCAAAGTTATTGCAAATTTTTAACCACATTATGACCACAATAAGGTGTACTAAGGTAAAGCCTGTGCTATGATAACCTTGTGAGACAGACACTCCAGTCATCAAAAGGGGTAAAAGTAGTATTTGATATGCTATTTTGGAAAAAAAAACCTTTTTAAACTTGTTTTATTTATTTATTTATTTTAAAGGAGTTTAACAATTTTATCTCCTTATTTCTTTCATATTTAGCTCCATGCAGACCTGATATTGTCTTTGTGCGCCTGAACTGTAACTCCAGCTCGTTCTCACTGAACTGGACTTCTGTCAATGGCGCAGTCTCTTACACTGCTGTTGCCAAAGCTTCAGGTAGTCAAAGCTCATCCTGCACCACAAACTCCAGCAGCTGTGATTTGAGACAACTTGTATGTGGCCAGATATACAACATAACTGTGACAGCATCGAACAGTCAATGTAGCAGCAATCAGAGCTCTGTGGTGCAAGTTGCATCAGGTAGTGCAGAGATCACAGCTTACTAATCAAGCACATATCTATTAAATGTTCAGGAAAAATGTTTAATCTGTTTCACTCTTTCTCTCTCTCTCTGTCACTCTCTTTATCCCTCTTTTACTATCCATTAGAGCCGTGTCCTCCTGCAGGTATTAACTCCAAAATTACCTGCCTAGCCAACACTGCACAGGTACAGTGGAATTCTAGCAGTTGGGTGGAGTCCTATGAGGTCCAGGCTCTTGGTGCTAACGGGTATGTGACAGGATGCAACACCACCGGAACCTTCTGTAACGTGTCCAACCTACTGTGTGGCGATGTGTACAATATCAGCGTTGTTGCTATTAGTAACAAATGTCGTGTGAGAGGATACCCAGTTTTACAGCTGCCTTCAGGTAAGAGAACTTACAGACCCACAGCCAGATACACGCAAGCTGACACTAGATATTGCTTCCATAAATGTAAAATAAAACATCTATTCATAATAGGACAGTTTTAAATCTCTAATTCTTTTTTCAACAGTGCCATGTGTCCCTGTTCTGCTGAACCCTACTTTAAACTGCATGTCCGGTTCCATCAGCATAAACTGGCAGCCTAGCAGTGGAGCAACGTCCTACAGAGCACTTGCTCAAGGAAGTGGAGGTTATGCGTTATCATGCAACAGTAACAGCACTACATGCATATTTACAGAACTGCTGTGTGGACTGACCTACAACTTCACCGTCTCTGCCTCTGATAGCATGTGTACCAGCATATATAGCAGCAGTGTACAGCTAAACTCAGGTACAATCCAGATGCAAAAGTAAAAAAGTAGTGATAGTGTAAAAATGAGGTGACAATATGCAAAATTTTTATGTTTACAAATTACAACATGCCATAAGATTCCAGACATAAATCTCACTTGTGAATCCTGTCCAGTTCCATGTAAGCCACAGAGACTCAGTGTCCAGACGGACTGCAGGACAAGTACAGGACTCGTGTCATGGGAAGCAGGACAGGGCAGTTTGTCCTTCCTAGTACAAGCAATAGGAACTGATGGAAACCAAATGCAATGTAGCACAAGCAACACGAGCTGTTCGCTACCCAACATGCGCTGTGGCCAGCTCTATAACCTCACTTCTGTTGGCCAGGACAACAAGTGTAACAGTACTGCTGCACAGATTAATCTTCAGTCAGGTACACAACTACAGAATTTCCCAAAAAATTGTATTTGTGTATAACGTTATTGCAATCTACTGAATAAAATTCTTATTATCCCTTTTCAAACTTTTTCTTAGTTCCCTGCGTGCCCACTGGTGTTCAGGCTTCCCTAATCTGCAGCTCTAACTCAGCATCTTTGACTTGGCTTTCATCAAATGGTGCACTGAGATACTGGGCAGATGCTGTAAACTTTAATGGGTCTCACACTGTCTCCTGTAATGCCAGCCTTCCGTCCTGCACAATTGGACAGCTTCTCTGTGGAACGTCTTACAACATTACTGTGGTCGCTCTGGATAACACATGCAGTAGCGACAGAAGTGTTGCCACACAAATGCGCTCGGGTAAGGGCTTCATCTATTGACCTTGTTTGGGTCATCATCATACACATATAAAGTAGTATAAAAGTAAGACACATTTGTTACAACTATTTTCTGATGATTTTTTCACACACAACTAATATCCCACCTTTTTCCAGCTCCGTGTGCTCCTCAAAATGTCCAGGTTCAAATGAACTGCACAGCCAGCACTATAACCGTAACCTGGGCAGCCAATCTGGATGCTGAATCTTTTATTGTGGAGGCAATCGGCAGCAACGTCAGCCTGTCCTGCAACACAACAGGGACAAACTGCACAATCAGAGACCTGGTCTGTGGTTTGTCCTTGTCTGTCACAGTGAGGGCAGTCCGGGGCAGCTGTCAGAGTGTACCCAGTGCAGCTAAACCTGTATTAACAGGTAAGCATCCTAAGACACCAACAGCACCAAAAAATTTATATTAACATTCACTGGATGTGCCGTGTTTGCAGTTTAGTACGTGCAGTCCCCAAGGATTTACACATTTAACAACTAAACCTAACTAATTAGGGGCGAGTGTTGGGCAAGTTGGTTGAAAAAACTAGTGAGCTATGCTTTCAGTCCCTTTTCGTTAAATATAGCTTCACTACCCTAAAGCAAAATACTGATTTGCAATAGCAAGATAATTTGGGAATCGCCATCAAGTAAATTTCTTGTGTGTCAGCCCTGTGATTGGTTTGTCACTGGTCAGAAATGTTTTTCTCAAATATTTGTGTTTGTGTGTGTAGCCCCATGCATACCTCAGGGTCAAAGCAGTAACCTTGACTGCGTGACCAATTCGGTCTGGGTGTCATGGCAAAAAGCAGCTGGTGCAGAGTCTTACCGGGTGTTGGCGGTGTCAGGGGGTGGGGCTAGCTCCAACTGCAGCACCTCTGATCTTTTCTGTAACGTTCCCAGCCTACTGTGTGGCACACAGTACACCTTCCAAGTTACTGCCATAAACTCCTGGTGTGCCAGCAAACCTAACAACTCCCTCACTATTGTGACAGGTAAACACATACATTTTTTATTTAAATTTTATTGTGATTGAACAGGCATAAAGAAAGTTATCCCATCTGCTATTTCTCAGGGCCTGCTCTCTGACGGGTGTCAGCGCTGTGACAGAGTGTCGCAGCAGCTCCATAAGAGTCAGCTGGCTTACGCAGTCAAGTTTATCCAGCCTTCTTGTCACAGCAGAGGGGCAGGATCTTAGCTTCCTTGAGTGTAACAGCACCAGTAGCTCCTGTGTGCTGAATGGCGCTCGTTGTGGCATGCGGTATGCCATTATAGTCTCCACCAGCTCGGATAAATGCAGCAGTGTTCGAAGTGCCCCATACTACATTCAGACGGGTACTGTAAACACACACAAGTCACAAGTTGTACAAATCATGATCGAAATAATTCACTAACTGGTTTGACACACAACTTCATGCTCATTTCCTCTACAGCCCCTTGCGCACCTCAGGCGTTGAACGTTTCACGGCAGTGTGATACAAATGGCGTGATTGTGACCTGGGCACCCTCTTACCTGGCTAAGTCCTATTATCTAACAGTTACTGGTTTGGATGGTGATGTTCAAAACTGCAGCAGCACCACAGAGAACTGCACTGTGAGCCGCCTGCGCTGCGGTCAGCCTTACACTGTCAGCCTGACTGCTTCGGATGGGAACTGCACCAGTCTTGCCAGCCAGGCCCTCACCTTCAACACAAGTGAGACACACATATTTAAATTCCCAGCACAAAACTCAGTGTATGTAAAGAAAGAGAGACATTTTAATCGCCTGTCACTCCTGTAATCTTTTATCTGTTCTATTTTTTTGCTTTGTCCTCAGCTCTGTGTGCACCTCAAAACCTGAATGTGTCTGTATCATGTGAAAACAGCTCACTCTTTTGGTCCACCAGCAGTGGCTCGGTGTGGTATTACGCCTGGGCCGTCAATGCACTAGGAGACAAACGTCAATGCAACGTTACAAGCACTTCCTGTACCATGGCAGGGTTTCAGTGCGGGACGATGTATAACTTTAGCGTGCAAGCCTCAGACGGAGTGTGCAGGAGTTCCTATAATCCAATATTGCAGAGAGGAATAGGTAAATAACCTCCAGAGGGATGTACCAAAGAAACATGTTTAGGGGGTTAAAATAGATCCCAAAGCGGAATAAAAGGGGCATAAAAATTTAATTTTGTGTAAAATATTTTGACCTTTCTGGCATTTGACAGACACCCTTATCCAGAACAACTTGCATTTATCTCATTATGTATTTTTTCCAACTGAGCAGTTAAAAGGCCTTGTTCAGGAGCCCAGTAGTATTAGCAGCTTGGTGGTTGAACCCATAATGTTCCGGTCAATCACTTCCTATAAAATAATGTTTAGTCTTTAACACAGCCTAATATTTTCTGTATCCTTCCCCAAACAGTGCCGTGTCCTCCACCGAAAGTATCCATAGCCACACGCAATATTGAAAATGCCTCTGTGGTAAGAGTCAGCTGGAGCAATGTGAGCTGCTTGTCCGTCCAGTACCTGGCAGAACTCAAAGGTCAGTTCATCAATGGTCCCCTTGCTCTGGTGCAGTTGGCATCTTATTGGACAGAGCACACACATTTCGAGTTCTTGGTTCCCTGCGACATTCTGTACTCAGTGGTGGTCACCGCTGGAGGTGGAGCAGGAAACGGAGCACCGTCCATTGCTGTCAATGGATCTACAGGTACCATAACAACATCTCGATGCAAATGAGTAGATAAATAAGTAGAAAATGAAATGTTGTGTAAATATTAGAAACTTTAAATATACTTTTAAATAAATGTGATGTATACTATATTATTTTTTATAAAACAGATTAAAAGTGATTTTCAAGTGTCACTTATTATAGTATGGTTTTTTTTTTTACTAATCGTTGCTTTTTATGATAACACACTGAAAAAAATCATACAAGGTGCATGCATTGCTTTAGAATTGGATTTTCTCTCTCTCTCTCTCTCTCTCTCTCTCCTAGGTTTTTGCTCAGTGTACAGCTCTAACACCACAGGTCCTTCATTCACCCACACACACTTACGATTATTATGATTTATAATTTTTATAATTAATTTTTTTAATACATGAAATACTGTGATTTTAAGTCTTGCTCCGTCGTCTGGTGTTTTACAGGCTCAGCAGCAGCTCGTCGTAGGAGAGACTTGCGAGAGGCAGAGATTCTGGCTGGACTAAAGGACGAAGGTAAGACTTTTTATAAGCTCAAGCGCTGTGAATACTTAATTCTGATTGGTCAAAATTTGTTTATTTACATAACAGAAGTTTCAGTTTAATAATACAAGATTATTTGTAATAACAGGAAGTGCTATACTGTAAGCGGTTTATAATAAATATAAAGGCAATGACAACTGTCTTAAAAAGCCAATTTCTATCCCAACATGTGAAAAATAATTGCCGTTGCAGAAGTTTTCCCGATGCCTAAAGTCACGGTGGTGAATGTGGAGGGCGTGACCCTGCATGTGGAATGGGCTCCAGTCACTGGTGCAAGTTATTACACCATGATAGTGAGGGAGGAAGATGAATCTCAACCCTTTAAGGTGGTACTTACTGTTCAAGACGAAGCCACAGATGTCCCTGACCTTAAACCCACCACACGCTACTGCGTTACCGTGTCTGCCAAGAACTCCACCACTCAAAGCGCCTACTCCACCCCGGTGTGCATCACCACTGAGGTTTCCATCTAAATCACAAGAACCTTCATGAGCAGCTCATTGTTTCTAAACATTATTTTGAGCTCCAGCTCTATTTTACATTCCAATGTTGTAATTGCCAATAAAGAACCATGAATTAAACAGCAACACATCCCGTAACCGGATGTTTCTAATGTAAAGAGCTTGCTATCTGTCTTTAAGTTGTCTAGAGTAAATAAAAGCTTCTGTGTATAAACAATAGAATTTAATTTACAATAAATCATTTATATTCATATAAACATGAGACTATTTCAATTAATAATAAATGTATACTTCATTTATAGACGGAGCAAATATCAATCAATATTTTTTAACTATATATTGTATTGTTTTGAAGATGGCTGATAGTTTTGTAACTTTTCAATCGTACTATTTAAATCAGGAATTAAACAAATAAATGAATGAATGTCAATGTTCACTATTTTATCAGTTTTCTTTCTTTACCGCGAGCCTGTAACGCTTATAGTTCATTCATTTATCTTCTATACCTGCCTATTCCCTAATTCGGGGTCACAGGGATCTGCTGGAGTTTATCCCAGCCATCTCTGGAAGGGGAAATAGGCAGGAGGGGACACCCTGAACAGGTCACCAGTCCATCACCAGGCACGTTCATAGTTTATTATTTTATAACAGTTAGTTTGAACCGACTGTATTAAAATAACATAATTAAAGGTCTAGAAATACATTCAAAGACTTATTCTACCTAAAACTTTTCCAATTTGTCCATTTTAAGTAAGTTCTCTAAGACATGCTAGTTTGTTTTTTCAAAATGGCGTCGTTTGGTAAAAACTTTTGGTAACGTGTTTTGTCTCCACTGGCTTTCCGTACTGCTATTGTGAGGCTGTGACAGACGTACACTTACGTGATGACGACATCGAACGCGTCACAGCGACTGAGCTTTTTTTTTTTTTATGTTGAAGATTGCAAGACAGGGCAGTGGGCGAGCAATAATGATGGTTAAGGATAAAATAGAAAGTTTATTGTTTGATACTCATTAATTTGTAGTAAGGATATTTCGAGTGACGGCGCAGGGCAGCCGGAGCGAGCTGACATTTTTGGGTAAGTTAGCGCTTTGGCAAAGACACTTTTCCTTCAGGACTAAAGCCAGAAAGTTTGCTAACAACTAACAAACTGCTGTGTTGTTTGTTCTACCACCTGTTTTCAGATAAACCCCGCCTCCTTTTAAGGGTCGAACTGACAGGCTGCGCTTAAATTGGACAACTTATCTGTCAATCCATGTCATTTCGTTACATTCGGAATCCTCTAGCCAATCGCAGTGCACGAGGCGGGATTTATCGGAATTAGGGTGTGTTAAAATATCTGCTGATTTACGAAGGATAATCTTGTTGAAAATGTTTGACATTTAATTCATCGGATGGATTTAAAGTGCAAATTGCATAAATTATTATTCTAAAATGTATTTATCCTGAAAGAAAAAAATGTCGCTTTTGTGAATGAAGATATTAAAAGTCGCTAGCAAAAAGGCTGTAGTCAAAACAAACAGTTACTGCTAATCATAACATTAGCATAACTAGGCTAGTGTTTATTTATGTTTTAATTAAAAACTAATAATTAATTAAAGCAACAAATTGAAAAGCTTCTTTTATTCTGCTGACTGGTGGTGTATAATGTTGAGCAATTAAGTTTAATTCTTCCAGTGGAAAATATGCAAAGTTTCCATGTTTTTTTTCTTATGTTCTCAAAACATTTTTTAAAAAATCATAATTTTTTTAAAATGACAAAAATACTTTTTTTTTTTTTACCCCAAAACAATCAAACAGCACTAACATTTATTAACTAACTTCTTTTCTCTGTAAAGTTTTATTCATTGATCACTAAAATATTTGTCGAAAATCTCCTCACAAATCAACCGAAATACGACGTGACGTTATTCTACATCATATCCGCCTTTTTTCTCCGATATCCTGAAGTTTTATTCCATGAACATGTGAGGTTCTCGCCTGACACCGTGCCGATCCTCAGTGTGAGTGAGTGAAGTGGTAGTTCAGTGTTCCGGGTGTTGGACTGCTAATCAGACGTTAAAGGGTTCGATTCCCATTACCATTATTATATTATTGGTTAGGGCTGTCACGATGATCAAATTTGGGTTACGATTAATTGTCAAAGAAATAATTGCGATTATGACGATTTATTGTCTGTTTTCTGGCTTTAATGATTAATTGTTTGTTAAAAAAAAAAAGCATTCAAAAAAGCAAATAAAAACATTTTATAATCGCAGTTTGTGCTTTATTACCGCTCGACTGTGAATATTTTATTATAGATTAATAGTATTTAAGGAAATCCATATTTGGTGTCGTGTCCGTGTGTTTATCTGTTTGTTACCATATAAATTAATTCCTGTTCTCTGCAGTTGCATTATGGGTCGTTAACATGAGTTGTGCTGGTGATGTTGCGTTATTGAAGCGGCGTTTGGAGTGTCAGAAAAACCCAGACGATCC
Source organism: Bagarius yarrelli (assembly GCA_005784505.1). Classification (NCBI taxonomy): domain Eukaryota; kingdom Metazoa; phylum Chordata; class Actinopteri; order Siluriformes; family Sisoridae; genus Bagarius; species Bagarius yarrelli. Next base: position 552,901 of record VCAZ01000034.1, read on the forward strand.
GACTTTCACATCACAGCCGCTCCACTTACTCACTCCGGTAGAAAGTAGGGGGCTGCAGGCACTACCGCTCCCCCTAGTGGCTAATAAAAGTTGGATTAACGATCGCGGTTAAGACAAATAATTGCGATCATACGATTATTTAATAATTGTGACCGCCTTAACCACACGGCTGCTACTGCTGCTGGGCCCCTAAATCTCAACTGCTTAGTTGGATAGAAAAGAATAAAGAAAATGAAAGTCACTCTGAATAGCAACATCTGCCAAATAAAATGTCAGTAATTGCATAAATTTTGTCTGCAAACCCCCATAAAAGCAGTTAAAAAAATTACTCATCAATTTGTGTGTAATTCTCACAACATTTTTTCAAAATTAAAAAAAAAACAACCCTTTGGTCACATTTTGTCTTCACGAATTCCATCTTTAGATGTTTTGCTTTTTTTTTTTTACTGTCTTGCAGATTATTTAAACCTGAGGCCTGGCCTTTACCCTTCATCCCTGCCTTGGCCATCTTTAAAATGGAAGAGCTCCATACTCACTGTGTTTCATGCGTGAGCCGGCGGTGCATGGTCAAGCCCCAGCCTGGCACTTCCTGTGACCTCCTTGCCTGCCCGCTGGTTTGCGGTGCCGTTTTCCACAGCTGTAAGTTAGACGAGCACCGGTTGCTCTGCCCTCTGGAGAGGGTACTGTGCCTTAACCACAGCATCGGCTGCCCTTTTTTGCTGGCCCGCGGAAAGATGGCAGAACATCTTGAGGTGTGTCCTGCTGGCGTCGTATGTTGCACCATGGAGTGGAACCGGTGGCCGGTGAATGACGAGGACTACCGATCCTACGAGAGTTTGAGTCGGGACGCAGATGAGGAAGAGCAGCTGGACATGGCTCTTGCTTTGCAGGATCAGCGCACCATGCTGGCCTCGCTCAAACTTGTATCTCTCGCACCTACGAATTGCCATGAGAGGAAACCCCAGCTTGCTGAGATCTGTGAAAAACCTGGTGTAATTGCAGATGTTCTGGTTCCCACCATGCCACCTGAGGAAAACATGGATGAGGAATCTGTGTCATTATACTCAAAAGACATAATCAGCAATAGTATTAACAGACTGAGCGGGGAGCAATATGATGAGCTGTACCAAACGACGGTAGAGACGACCAAAAGCCTGTCTGCTGCTCTAAATGTTCTCATACACCTCAATGCCTCAGACACACAGTATCCAACTACAAGTGTTTTAGCAGCACATTCAGAATTAAACGGAGAGTTACATGAAGCATTCCTTATGAAAGAAAACAACAGATCCAGCTGTGATAAAATAGCCAGTGGGGTTAGTGGTTTAAGTGAAGAATTGCAGCCTCAAAGACACCAAACCTTCATGGAATTGGGGAGAAACTTGGCCTCTGCCCTTGGTGCGCTTGGGGATGCTGTCAAAAGCTCTGATCCAAGCTGTATAGTTGGCAAGACTAATGGTGAAATTTATCAGCAAGACACTGACGAATGTTCAGACGTAGAAATGAAGGATAGTACCTCGGAAGGTGAAGTTGAGTTTGGGGCAGTTGGTGGAATTGATGATGAGGAGGCAAACAAACCCCCTGGCCCCATTAGTGAAGACTTTTGTCAAGAATCTACAGCCAGACTAAGAGATGAACAAAGTTTGTATGATAATTGTCCCAATTCTGAAGCATCCACAAAATCACATGACCATACTGTGAAACCGAATGAGATAGATAAGTGTTTGGAGCATGATGGTTCTTGGGAATTTGTTGGTCCATTAATTTCACATAGACCAGAAGTGAGGCATGAGGTAGCTACTGTTGTAATGCAGGAGTCATCAGGATCCCAGGCTCCATTGTTACAGCCGCCTGTGCACTCCCAGGCACTGGTGGTTCCCAGAGACAACTCGCTGCCTTCCACGGCTTTTAACTTTGAAGATAAGGCTTTTGAGAGAAAACTCCAAAACCTTCAGTTGCTCCGGAATTTCATGCCTTTTGCACTCAACGGACGGAAAGGTTGCTTTTCTGAGAGCCTCCCACACAGACAGCATCGTTGTAAGATGGAGGACAAAGCGGTGGACACGTCTGATCTGGAGCAAGAGCCTCAGAACGATCCCTTGGGCCTTGGGGAGATCGACTTTACAGCTGCGGCACTGCTCTTTTGCCTGGAGGAGTCACCACGTGCCCGCAGAATCTCTGACACCGTCTATGCCTTTGGGGGCTCGCGTGTCGATTTTGGCACTCAGACCTTTAGTTTCCCTGCTGCCATTTTGGCAACCAGCACCATGGTTGGTGAGGTCGCGTCTGCTTCGGCTTGTGACCGAGCCGCACCTCGTCTGTCGCAGCCAAGTCCCTATTGTACTTTAAGATTAGATCTGACCCTGGAACAGCTGGTGCCGCGACCCAGCTGGGCCCCACGTGAAGGCTCCATGTTTACATTCGAGTGTGGACAGTTGTTTCGCCGAGAAGAGTTCCTCTCGCATTTCCGCAACGTCCACGGAGACATCCACTCAGGGCTGAATGGATGGATGGAGCACCGCTGCCCACTCGCGTATTATGGCTGCACCTATTCCCAACGCAGGTTTCGCCCATCCAGGCAGGGATCAAAAATCGTTCATGACAGACACCTCAGGTCGTTTGGGGTTCAGCCTGCAATGGACATAATGACAGAGCCTGGGTTTGATCGGCTGAGCGATTTGCCTTTTGAGATCCTGCAGCATGTGGCACGGTTCTTGGATGGCTTCAGTTTGTGCCAGCTGTCTATGGTGTCACGTACTATGAGGGATGTGTGCGCTAGTCTGCTGCAGACACGGGGCATGGTGGTGGTTCAGTGGGAAAAGAAACAGTATCCTGATGGGACACGATCTTGGCAGATAAAAGACAAGGTGCGCCATAACCCATACAGTGTTGGCCCTATTTTTCTTAAAAGATTCTGTTTTGTAATTAAAGAATGTTTCGCAATAACTAAACATATTATATACATGTATCACATCTTTCCTGCAGGTGTGGCGATTCAGTACAGCCTTCAGTCCCGTGACCCGCTGGGAATTTGCGGACATTTCCAGCATGGCAGACCACCTGAAACGCTGTCCGTACAATGAGGTCCATAGACAGGTGGAGGCTGTTCCACTGCCATGCATGTGCACGACCAGGGAGCTTACCCGAGGCGGCCGATCGCTCCGCTCCGTCCTCAAGCCAGTATTATAACAACAACAGTCAAAGTGAAATATATATACCACTACCTTACCTAACCTCTCTAACCAATAATATCCATCGCTGTGTACATAAGACGAAATATTTTTTTTTGAGTTTAGATTATTTTTATATACAGTAAACAAATCTTACCACCTGCTTGGTTTAGGTTCTAATGGCACATGCACTAAGAAGGATTCACACAGTCTGCCTTGTTTCTCACAGCTGTACTGCCCAACGAGGTGACAGTCAGATGATAAAAATGACTCGGGTTGAGTGGAGTCAAATGAAGAGACTTAAACAGTGGTTTTGATTCGTTGAAATGGGACGCAGTGTAGTATCCAGTCCATACGATTGGCAAGGACTTTTCAAAACCAGCACATGAGTCAACATAGTCACGGGTAAAAGAGTGATGGTTTTTATTACATTTCAGTGGTGACACCATGTCACTACCAGCTGTTAGTAATCTATTGCACAGATTTCCAATACTCAGGAAGTGACTTCTCTCCTACTCGACCCCCGACTAAGGTAGGGTTCTTAACAAACCGATGAGTTGAATCGGATGTATTTGAATGGGTAAAACACGATGATGTGCAGGGCAGACGGTACGCCAGGACGGCTAGAACCAGTAATCTTGTGCTGATTTGGAAAACATTTTCAACAACCAACAGCAAAGCTCCAAATCATGGCTGTACTCTGTGATTCTCCTTATAAGAAGGTTTTAGCAAGTTAAAAGTCCCACACACAATCTGAATGTCATTTCTTCACAACGGTGTTCGTTATTTCTATCCAAATACACGTCTCCTCGTCTCACAGTATAAACTGTCAAAGCATGTTGGCCATATATCGTATTATCTCCTCTGCACTTAGTACAGCCTGGATAAACCCGAAGCCTGCCATCATTATCAGCATCTATTCATTTTTCTATTTTTAAGAGAAAATGACGGTTCAGCTTTTAAAAGACACTCCACAAGCACTTAATAATAATAAATTGAACGTAATGTAGCACCTTCCTCAATATTGTAAACACTCATTACATAAACGTTTACATGTATAATGTGTTATAGCTCCACTTTCACCAGTACATACCGCATGAAAATGAACGGTGGCTTGTCGCATTTATTTCCAAAAGCTGCACACAGTGTGCAGTTAATCTGTCAGGGTAAAATAGTTCACTCTTCATCCAAAGGCGATTTCCTAAGCACATCCCAGACTGATTCGGATCAACGATTGGAATTCAGGAGCTCCTATTTCAAAGCCAAGTTTTTGTGTTTATGTCTGTGCAAAACCAATGAAGGCCTTATAAAGTGTTTTTTGTTGTTTTTTTTGTTGTTTTTTTTGTTGTTGTTGTTATGGCTGCTGCTGCTGAGGAAGAAGGAAGCGTGGTGGTGGTACCAGTGATCCGGAGTTTAATCCAGGATGTTATATATAATCCGGAGCTGCATGTGGTTTTTGGTTGTGTTGAATAAAAAGATATTTTATCATCTTGGCACCTGCTGTGTTTTCATGGCTCGAAAGGATCATATGTAATACAGAAACGCTGGAGTGACCGCAAATGTCTGCCATTTTACATCTGAAATGTTTTGGTGAATTTATGAAGCTACTATAAATTCTGATCAGTTTATAGGTCACATTTGCTTGTAGTCATCTCATGAACTTTATTCCAGATGTTGACCCAGCATAGTGTATTGGGGTCTATTAACACAATTAACATACGTATAAAAAATTCTTCTACATTTAAGGCATTTGGCAGACGTACCTGTCCAGAGCGACTAACTCTTGTCTCCTTGATACACCTGTGCAATTAGCAGACGTCCTTATCGAGAGATACTTAAACTTAAAACTTTATACATCTGAGCAATTGGGGGGTTAAGGGTTTTGCTCAGGGGTCCAGCAGTGATAACTTGGTGGTTCTGGAAATCGAACTCCGATCCTCCATTTAGCAGTCCAGCCCCTTAACCACTGCTGGACCCCTGAGCAAAACCCTCAACACCCCATTGCACAGTTTTCAATATTATTGTAAGTGGTAGTGCAGGTGTTGGACTGCTAATTGAAAGATCAGGGTTCGAGTCCCAGCACCACTAAGCCCTCACTGCTGGGCCCCTGATCAAGGCCCTTAATCCCTATTTCTTAGACGTATAAAAGTGATAAATGTAAGTCGCTCTAGATAAGGACGTCTGTCAAATGCTAAAAAAAACCCCCTCATTTCTAATGTTACATAAAATTTACAAATTATTTTTCTTTTCTAATGTTTTTTTTTGTTTGTTTTTTTTTGTTTGTTTTTTTTTAGCAAAACGCTTGATTACGGCTCTAAATGTGGGTTCACTTTAAAAGAACCGACTCGTTCGAACAGGCTGAACGCGACGTAAAAAAGATTACGTCATGACGTAAATGCTATTTTTATATCCTACTAAAAACAGGCAGTGGGTTTTATTCCCAGAGTCTCGCGCTAAACGAATGCTAAAGGTTCCCCAATGCTGGTGTTTAGGTTTGGGGTTGTTTTGACCCCCGAGCGCTCGGATATCGAGGTGTTTATATCCGGATCCCGTCCGGAGTTCGGACACTGGGACGCCCGGAACGCGGTACCGATGAAACCGACGCGGGCGCTGGCGTCCAGCTGCGACCCCTGCCTGTGGCTCGGGGAAGTGCAACTCACTGAACCGTATACACACAAGTTCTGGTTCAAGTTCCTTAAACGGATTGATGGGAACTTTATCTGGGAAGGTATCTGATGATCGATTGGAACTATATTCAGTGAGATGTTTGATAGTTTAACTCATTTGTCGACATCTGTTAGAATATCTTGAACATAAAGGGAAGTGGTGGCTCAGCGGTTATGGTTTTGGACCACCAAAGGTCCCAGGATCACAAAGCTGCCACCGCTGGGCCCTTGAGCAAGGCCCTATAATTGTAAGTCACTCTGGATGAGGGCTTCTGCCGAATGCAAGAAATGAACTGTAGAATTCTGATTAATTCTGATTGGTCAGGAGGCGTTGGATAATTTTCTTGAACTTATTGCCATCTAAATCTTTACATACATAAATATTTCAGAAATTAAATTTGATTTACTGTGATAATGTAAGAAATATCAGAAAACAACCTTTTGTTCTATTGTGTAGAAAAAAATAATAAATTACATTACATTTAATTGTATAAAATAAATTACATCCTTGTGTGTTTACACATACCGGGCGAATAAATCGAATTCTAAATTCTAATTCTGAGTCTGATAAAAAAAAACACACACACATCGTTTTTAGGTCACTGCTTAAGGGTCCAGCTGTAGCATGGACGGGATTTGAACTCATGCCCTTCTGTGCACTAATATTTATATATATTTTAGCTTTATTTTGACTTTCGGCCAAATCCGCGAAAAAACACTGTTTAAAATAATCAATAAACTTTTAAAATATAGCATAAAACTTTATAAAAGCTTTTTTTTTGATAAATGTACTGGGTTATCTTCCTCGCTAGAGGGCACTGATGCCTCAGACACACACTTTCATATCTCTTCAGTATTGAAAAAAATCTTGTTAACCATTAAGCATTTAGCATTTCTTTCATCCAGACTTACGGTTTGTCTAAAATCGTCTCTTTTGTCTCCAGATTATTAACGTCTCATTTATTTTTGTCAGCTTTCTTTATTTTCCACCATCCCGCTCTGTTTAATTGACTTTAATGACTTTGGAGTCTTTAAAAAAAAAAAGGCTATTTTTTTCTTTTGTTTTAATGTTTTTTTTACTCTTCTGTTGGCCTGCTGTGGTTTTTATCGTGCTGCAGCACGCGACTGAACGTTTTAGGAAAACAACCAGGCTTGATTGCGCACCGCATGCCTGAAAACTCGAAACGTGGGCCAGAAAACTAATCTCGTTTCCCTCTGGACGTTTAAACTCCATGTTTAAACTCGCTTCCTGCTGCGCTTAAGATCACGACAGGAGATGCAGTCAGAGCCAGAAATGGGGAGAAAGAGTTTTTTCCTTTGTCCTTATAATATTTACTAGAAATATTTGGCCTGAGCTTTAATATTGTATAAGAAAAATAAGTTCAAATTCACTTCTCACAAAAGAAACAATGATGAGAAACGAACATGAAATTGGCTTCGTCCGAAATCACATACCCGAATGATCTACTATTTCCACCCGGATACTGAAGTACACATACGATGGACACTGTACTATCCCATAATCCCGCAGGAGAGACGACTCGTCATAGGCGGAAGTGGCAGAAAGCGATGACGCGACACTTTTCAAGTGCTTTAAATGCTTTCACGTAACCCCAAATTAGGGAATAAGCGGGTACAGAAGATGAATGAATAATGTACAGCGTTTACCTTGGAGATCAGACGACTCCACTTACTAACGCGCATGTCTGGCGTTCGCTGCGCCAACCAGCGGTTGGGTGTCTGAAGCGGCTCGTAACCCAAATTTTAGCTCAGAACTCAAAGCAAAAAATCGGCTAAGAGACGACTCGTATCTCTAAAAACTCGTTAGTTGGGACACTCGTAAGTCAAAGTACCCACTGTGTATTGAGTGTACTTAATTAACTGTCAGGAAGTGCATAGTAACACGAATGTAGCTATTGAAGTAGTGCGCAGTTTCGAACGGCGCCTTTATTTTATTTAAATGCGATTCAGTCGACGGCTTCATGTTGGCGTATCGGAGGTGAAAGTCTGGACCTGGAGGGAAAAATTGTTCATTCGTTTTAAACGTTTAACCTTGTGTCCAGGTAACGGCCCACATCACGACCGGGAGTGCGTGTACGACCAGAGCAACATGGTGGACGGGACATACTGTCACCCGATTGGTCACTGGATCGAGGTGAGCGGCCAGACGGACGAGATGAAGCACACGACAGACTTCTACTTCAGCGTCGCTGGACAGCAGGCCATGCACTTCTCCAAGTGTGTACACACACCACCACCGACAATGTCTGGTAGTACCTCTCTTAGAAGGGTGTGTTTGTCCTTGTTAAGGTTTCATAGAGGGAAAACGTAGCTGACAGGGATAGATACGTAAAGGAAGCTCGCATACGTAGATAAAGTGTGTACAGATCAAAATCTAGAAAAAAGTTCACCTCAGACTTCATTTTGTTTTGATGAAATTCGTCGAACGCCGTGTGTTTTTTCCCTCGTGTTAACAATCAAGAGGGACAAAACGATTAGCTTGGTGAAATCTCGGTGTAAACAGCCTCATTAGCCTCCGTTCCAGGATGTCAGATTGTCATCATTATAGCACACGTTGTTGTTTGTTTGTTTGTCGTGAGCTACGGTATAAAAAGCCTGGATTCGCCGCCGATCCCGACCTACTGACGCGGGACTGAGGCAGCTATCAGTGAAAAGAATGAATGACACAGAGAAAAATAAGAAAATGTCGCTGTTTGTCAGGAGCTCTGAATTGAATTAGCGTCATTTTAGCAACTTGGCAATTTTACCAGTCGATCGCACGATAAATAACATCGCAGGTTCAAATCATTACATCACATCCTGTTATAAATGAAGGAAGGGTTTCTATGGCGACTGCGCATCGAATCCTAAAAGCAGACGTTCATGAGACTGAATCGCTGAGAAAATAACAAAAAAACAAGCGGATAAACAAACAAATAAACGAATGAATAATCGGTGCATCCTGTGTTTTCTGACTGACTAAACTACTTTTACGAGTTGAAGTAATTCATTACATTCTGTTAAAAGTAAAAGTCTGAGAAAATCAAACTCTCTCTCTCTCTCTCTTTTCTCTCCGTCTCTCTCTCACTTTCTCTTTCTATCTGTTTGTCTCTCTCTCTCTGTCTCACACCCTCTCTCTCTGTCTCTCTCGCTCTCTGTCTCTCTCTTTTCTCTCTCTCGCTCTCTCACACCCTCTCCCTCTCTCTCTCGCTCGTCTCTCTCTCTCTCTGTCTCTCTCGCTCTCTGTCTCTCTCTTTTCTCTCTCTCGCTCTCTCACTCTCGCTGTCTCTGTCTCTCTCTCTCTCTCTCTCTCTCTCTCTCTCTCTCTCTCTCTTTCTCTCCTATTGTAAATTTGCATGTATATTAATTTATAGTGTGAAATTAATTAAGCCCTGAGGGATGGAGAATTACTGGCTGGATAAACGCATCGCGGCAGCATGGCGGGCTAAACTTCTGCTCGCGACTGTTTTCCGTTTGATTCTTTTCCACACATCAGAACGAGTGAGTTTCTCAGCCTCTGTGGAAGAATGTAGAGATCAGCAACTTGTTGGTCCTGAGAATTGAACCAATGTTCATCTGATCAGCAGTTCACCAGTCAATAAAACAGGTTGTTGGGCTGCAGCGGGACTCCAGGAAGTCTCTGCAGAAATATTAAGTTATTAGCAGTAAATTGTGTCTCTTTGACCTCGGCATTAAACAGGAAAAGAAAACACAAAGTAAAGCAAATCTTTTCAACCAGACTTAACCAGGGGGTCAGAACGCTGACTTGCCCCAGGGGGATGAGGGCAGGGGTTGGATGTAATTACGCTAATCACGGATTTTAATTCTTTGATCAATTCTGACACCTATAGCGGCGTCCGGTGACCCCGTCAGCGTCTCTGTTAAAACGTTCTACCCTGTAATATTTTGCGGATGTTTCCTGTCCCTTTAATAAAGTGATGAAAAGAGGCAGAAAAACAGATGCACGGGTTTGACACTGAAAATATTCGTTTGCTGAGGCAGCTTATAAATCGTTTCTGATAGGACGCCATTGGATGCCAAATTGAATGTGTTAGAGAGGCTAAATCGATCCGGGTGTAAAACCTGCCGCAGGGCCGCAACTCAGGCGTGCGCTATCTCGCTCGCAGCTTTACAACGACGGAAGGAAAACGAGAGAGAGAAGGAATCGATGCAATATCTGTTTTTAAGGCGCAGCTTGTGGAGACTCCTTCAGTTCGTAAATCTCTGCGATGGTCCCGCGAGTGGTTTAATGTGCTGTTTACTCCAGTAGACGCTGGAAAACTCTTATAAAGTCATTATGAAGAGACAGCGATTGAAGGTTAGGAAGCATTTAATAGAAGGATGCTGATGTTTTTGTCCGTTTGCAGCGTTTACTGTGAAAAAAATGGTTCTTTGGAGGAGACGCTGATCAAACAATCATGCAGCTCGTTAAGAACTTTTACCTGTCAAAGGTTCTTTCTCTGTCTCTCTCTCTCTTTCCCGCTCTGTTAGTCGTTTTTTTTACCTGTTTCATCTGTCTCCAACTTCTGTTGGCCCTTTCTTCTCGGTCTTTCTTTCCTTCCTCTTTTCTCTCTCTCGTTTTTTGTCTCTCCTTTCTTCTTTATCACACTTTCTCTCTTTCTTTCTATCTCCCTTTCCCATCCTCCTTTCTGTCTGTCTCCTTCTCTCTCTCTCTCTCTCTCTCTCTCTCTCTCTTTCTCTCTACCTCTCTCTCTCGCTTTCTGTCTCTCTCTATTTCTTTCTCTCTTTGTCTCTCTGTCTCTGTCTGACAGAGGATGACAAATAGATAAATAAATGACTTTAGGGGGGTCTGACTGTCACGGGGGCTCTAAAAATATCTGTTCTATCCAGCGAGCACACAAAGCATTCTTCCTCTTCCTCTTTCTCTTTTCCTCCTCTTGTTCAAGTATCACTTAAAGAAATATCTGGAATAACAGTAACAGAAGATTAATCAGAACAATCTGCTTGTTTGTATTTGTTAAGTTAAATGACCCCATCCACCCCCCCCCCCTTTTCACCGTTCAGGATCCTGCCCCGGGTTTGGCTGGGCAGTTGCCCTCGTCGAGTCGAGCACGTCACCCTGAAGCTGAAGCACGAGCTGGGCGTCACAGCCGTGATGAACTTCCAGACCGAGTGGGACGTCATGAACAACTCACATGGCTGCCGGCGTGACCCCAACGATCACATGACCCCGGAGACCATGATGCACCTGTACAGAGACTGCGGTCTGGCTTACGTCTGGATCCCGACGCCGGACATGAGCACGGAGGGTGGGTGTGATAGATACCATCACTGTGAGCCTCTCTGTAATATGTGTTATGATCAGAGGAGCAGATTCCTTCTCAGATATCTGCAACAACCAGAAAATAAAAACAAATCACTTCTGACTGACCGTCTGGTGCCACAAAGTCTGGAATGTCTTTGTATGTTTGTTGTAGCAGTACATTATCTCTCTTTTACTGGAATGTAGAAACCCGAACACTGTTCCAGCATGACTAAAACCTCTGAGCTCAATGAAGACACGCTGTCCCTGTCCGAAATCACATACTTCCATACTATATAGTGTCCAAAATTAAGTATACGAGGCGAGTAGTATGCTTGAAGCTGAGGGTTCCCAGATGATCCACCACTTCTGTTCGGATTTTGAAATACGCATACAGTCTATACTTTACTATCCCATAATCCCGCAGAAGAGACGACTCATCATGATCGGAAAGCAGCGGCGCGGCACGTTACAAGAGCTTAAAGTAGCTTTAAATGCTTAAGGGAAAAAAACATTGTTTATTGTAATTAAATTGCACTCGTTTACCATCATTCAAGTGAAACATTATATTCGCACGGCTATGACGTCGTACTGTATGTCATGTGTCAGTGTTGAAATGGCGGATGTAGCACCGTCCATAAATCCGATTGGCTGGTTTTTGTTACTGGAGTTATTGTTTTTTTAATGGCCAAAACACAACAGAGGCTATTTCAGACACTACCCGTCTGCAGATTTTGTCCGTAAATTTAATGTCCGTTGGTTCCAGAACCGTTTAATCGAAGTTTTTCTGTACTACCCTACCCCCCCGTATCCAGTCTATATAGTACATACTTATTTCAACGGTCAGGAAGCGCCTACTTACGTATGCGATTTTGGACGGACACCTGCACTACTTACCTAACATAATCATCATCATCATTTATGTGGTTATTCTCCACCCCAACACACACCGAACATTATCATAATTTTATGACTTAATCTAATCTCATTTCAAATCGAAGCTTATCTTTTACTGCCTGCTTGCAGGTCCGATCTATTAAGAAAAATCCAATACCTCGCTGTACGTGTCTCCCCCTGCAGGACGCATACGGATGCTGCCCCAGGCCGTGTACCTTCTCTACGGGCTGTTAGAAAACGGTCACACCGTTTACGTGCACTGTAACGCAGGCGTGGGACGGTCCACAGCTGCCGTGTGTGGCCTGCTTATGTATGTACTCGGCTGGAGCGTCAGAAAGGTGCAGTACTTCCTAACAGCCAAGAGGGCGGCAGTGTACATCGACGAGGAAGCTTTGCTACAGGCGCAGGATGACTTCCTGATGAAGTTTGGACGGTTACATACACCGCTATGCTGTTCTGAGGTTAGATAAATAGATGAGTGGATACACAGGATAGAAGAAAGCCCATTGTTTTATTAGTATTTGATTTGTGCTATTATTTTATCCTGTTTTATTGTATATGCTATATTTTAAGTGTTTCTTCTTGAAAGATTCCACCGATATTTATTTGATCTTCCTCCCTCAATCTTGTTCCTTTTCTAAAAGGGCACCTTGGAGCTCGGCTGCCCGGACATGTTTCCATTATCGTTATTCCATGGGCAGATTTTCCAAATTTAATATCCTGCTGAATCATTTTTGAGAATCGACAGCACGGCGGCTATATTTAGATCAGACCTTTCGCTCACACTTTCACCCGGGCTGCTTTCCAAAACAGCGTGGCCTTTTAAATAAATAGGTGGCAATTCTGTCACTGTCCATAAAGGCTTATTGAGGGTAAAAAAAAAAAAAAGTTGTAAATTATTCAGAAGATTTCCAAGTGAGAGATTTGAAATTCTTAAAAACACCCTTTTTTTGTTTTTTTTTTAAGGAAAGTTTTCCTTCTGTCTGTCGTCTATTCCCCGTCATGCACCACAGCATCCTTTTAAATCCCCTTCTTCATTTCCATCTGTCTACTTAGTCCAATCATGTCCGTTAGAGCTTAGGGTGTATTTATTTTAGAGCAAAGCTCTTGTTCTGCATTAAATGAGCTCTTGAAATCATGTCAGTCCTTGAGAAGGGTATGTGGGTGGGGCAATTTGGGCCTTTAAAAGAAATATGAGGTTAGGCTCCCAACTACACCTCTGGGGGCCCCTGAAATGGGCCCTTAGAATCATCCTAAGGAACCCCCTGGTGTTATTACATCATTCAAACATAAAATTCAAACAGTCAGTCATGCAGAACTATAGAAAATAGTTAAACAATGCAACATGAGGGACAGAGTGTGACGTGTTGGATGTGTTCCTTATTTGCATATTTATACAATCCTTATGTAACTACACTCATTATTTCTATATAATATACGAACATATTAATCCATTAGGTCAATTTCTGAAATCTTTACATATTATATATAAAGCTTTCATATACGCCAGAGTTAATGTGACATTACATTAAGCTTGTAATTCTTTTCCTAGCTTTAAAAGCATGACCCATATCACAGCTAATTATACTTCCTGTGAATGAAAGAGAGAGAAAAGAGACATCATCCACGGTTCTGATAGCTCACCTTTTAGTGGCTTGGTCTGGATTTGGACTCGATGATCATCATTGGCCAATTTCACCCGATTTTCATTAAAAAGCAGTTTTATGGCTTGCATATTAAGAGAAAATACAACTTCCTGACTCCTACCTGTTTTTATATGGGTCATGTGACCTTGTTTCCTTGTCCTTCCTGGATGGGGACACAAAGATTATTATAATTTTTTTATTTTATTTTTTTCATGAGTGATGTCATACAGTATGTGACATGTCGATATGATATATGACTGAAGCCTGACTTCCTTTTCCCAACCTGAAATGTTGATTATTGTCCATAAACAGAACTGTTCTCTTATTCCACAGCAACTCATTAAAATTCATTAACAGATCAAACGAATCATTCATTTATCTTCTATACTCTCTTATTCCCTAATTTGGGGTCACAGGGATCTGCTGGAGTCTATCCCAGCCATCTCTGAAAGGGAGAAAGGAAGGAGGGGGACATCCTGGACAGGTCGCCAGTCCATCACAGGGACACACACATTCGCGCTCACTCCTATGGACAATTTAAAATCACCAATCAATCTAACATACATGTTTTTGGACTGTATGTCCAAGCATGGGGAGAACATGCAAGCTCCACACAGAAAGACCCCTGCAGGGGAATCGAACCTGAGACCTTCTTAGTGTGAGGCAACAGTGCTAATCACTTAATTACCGTGCTGCCCTATGAATCGTATTGTTTTATTTAAAATTACAGTTCACATCTAAAAAAAATAAATAAAACGTGACCCGATTCTGACGGTTATGAAGTGTTGACAGTGGAGACTCCTTCCATCAGTTATCTGAAGGTCTCGCTATACATTGCGTCATGGTGTAACTTGTTACTATTGAGTTTTGTATAACAGCAAATTTAAATATTATTTGTCAATAAACATCTGTACGCACTACGACATGCCGTATATATATATATATTTTTTTCTTTTTTCTTTTAGTTTGTCTGAATATGCGATTTTCTCGCTGGGAGAACCAATTTTTTCCCTGGTTCCGTTTCATTTGTTCTGTTATGGTGAAAATTTCCCATAAATCTCAGACAGGGTCTATTAGCCTACGGGCCACTGCGCCATTCGTCAGAAAGACAAACTGCTGCTCCACTTGTGCTATTGCATCACACTGTCAGACTGCCTCCTGGTCCCACACTCGCATAAACACACACCTGCTATTTTTGACATCAAACACGAATGATCTCTTTATTTCTGTTGTTCTCGCGGTCTCTGTTTTGCCCCGTCCCCGTCTGTTGTATATATTTATTAGCCGTGAGGACAAACCTTCAAAATTGTTATGGCAGATTTTTTATCCCCAGGCAAAATATTCCACACACGAATGAGAAAGACGTCCCCCCGTCTTCATCATTTACTTCCCATAACTGGCACACGTCCAAAAGAAGATTTGAAACCCAAGTGGGAGCCCAGGGGGATGTTGGCAGGAACAATTTTTCCCCTGTTCTTTCCAAATGCACACACACACACAAACACACAAACACACACACACAGAACTTGGCTTGCTCAAAACTAAGCATGATGAATCGCTGTGTGTGCAGCGGGTAATTATAAATGTTTCACATTCGAATCGGCAACAGGTGCAAAGAAACCTGTAGTCAGATGTTGGTTTTCCTAGTGGTTTGCTGTGGGTCTCACTCTTGATCTTGGGTCTCACTGCTTACAGACTGGTCATTTAGTTCTCAGTGTCAAGGTCCAATGTTCTGGATTAGGTTGTTGCTCCTTCCTCTAGTTCTGGTTCTTCTTGCTCCAAAACTTGGACCTGTTTTAGGTTAAGTTCAAAATCTTGCTTTTCTTCTGCTTTTCAGTCCTCTGATGCTTGGACTTTCTGGGTCTTTTTATTCAAGAGTTTGTTTGGTGTCTGAATTAATGTGGTCCAAGTGTTGCCCAGTTTGACTTGTTGTCTAGTTTTGGTTCTTTGGTGTATTTTATAGAGCATTTAATACTGCGATCTCTAGAATTAAACTAACCTCTGGCCTTTGGTCTTTCATGTTTAGCATTTTGATTAAAGTTTTTAAGTTTTTAGTAGCCTGGTCTAGATTTGAACCCTAATGGTCATACTTTTGATTTTGGTCTAATTTCTGCGTTTCTGCCGTTGTTCTGGTTCTGGGACTTGGTACTTGAATTCAGTTTTGTTTTATGTCCAACTTCTCTGTCATTCATTCGGTGTCTTTTTCTTGATCTGGTTGTGGGATTTATGTTCCAAATAATCCAAAGTCAAGGGTCTTGCTGCTGAGCACTCAGTGGTTAAGGTGTTGGACTGACATCTGGAAGATCAGGGTTCAATTCTCAGCACCATCACTGCTGGGCCCCTCTGCAAGACCCTTAACACCCAATTGCTCAGTTATATATATTAAAAAAAATGTATCTCTGTCTGGATAAGGACGTCTACCAAATGCTGTAAATGTAAATGTTATTGTTCTCTCTGCTCAGAGTCTGGATATGGTTTATGGTTTTTCTGTTCAATGATTTGGATAATGTTTGATCTTAGCCCGAATTTTTGGGCTTACCATATCAAATACGATGAGTCCGCAATGTTTTTAAGATCATTGTAAGTTAAAATTTGAGCGTAATTTTAATTAAGGGTCTGGTCTGAGTCCCAGCGGGAGCTGCTGTGTGTGTGAGTGTGTGTTTCTATAGAATTATCACTGAACTGTATAAATTGAAAATAGATGTGCCTTGTGGCATGCCAAGTGAATCCTTGCAGTAATAAATGTGTTACTGGCATATGGAAGACTTTACAACAATCCCGCAATCAATAAACAATTAACAAATGAACCAACAGACCCAACAGCATCTTTTGTTACTGATATCCGACTCCGGGAAGGAATTCAGTTTTATATCTAACTCTATTACACTCTTTTTTATGAACACATTGTATTGCTTGCTCTATTTTTTGGTACACAGGTCTTTACATATGGTTTTCTTTGTTGTTCCTAGTTTAGCTATTAGCTCGATTAACGTTGTAATGAAAATTGTAATAATCGTTGCTAATCTTGCCACACAACCCTAACCCTAACCCCAACCCTAACCCAATTTGTTAGTTTTTTAGCCTTAAAAGAATGAATAATATTAAATTATAGGAATTATTATTATAATGTAACTTTAAGTTCGTTATCACGTTTTAACTAAAGTATTTTATTTGACATGTAGTTATTTTTCGCAACAAGGCTTCAATATAAAAAGTATGTCATTTTAAATTAAAAGTAAAAATGTAATAATAATTAATGCTTCATTTAGGGTCTAATCAGTACTTTATATGCTGTTGTTGAGTATTTTACTATAACTTATTTTATTCTGCTTTTTCCTCAATTTGACCCCGTATCTTAGTCTATATGTTCCCTGTTCTGTCTTTAGTTTTTAATTAATAAGTTTGTATTGTTATTTTTCACATAAAGCTTCAACTTTTTGGAATGTATGTTCCTGCTTTATGTTTTCTTTCCGTCTCTCTTTCGTTTCCCGGTTTGGTTGAAGATGCAGTGGGATTGTGTGAGATTGGGTGCAGTTATCGTTAAAGTCTTAATGGAATGACACTTGAATGCGGTGTGTCACATCGCCTCATAGTTATTTTCAGCTTCTACGTGAAGACTTTACACACACAGGGAGCCATAAAAGAAATGGGTTTCTTTTTTTTTTTTTTTACGTTATTTATGATTTTAAATATAAGACGAAAAACCCACACTGTGACAGAAAATGGCATTAATTCTGGATTTTTAATGATTTTTTACAGCTCTTTGTATTATACATTTCGAAAATCTGCATTAAAACAAATGGGCGTACAAAATAATGGAAAACAACTTTTATACAAATAAACAATCAAGTAAATGATTTTTTTGAGAAATTAACTTTAATTCCACAAATATAGCTATTAATGCAAATGAATAAGTCTGTCCTTAAATTCAGCCTTAGATTTAATTTTATCTTAGTAACTCAAGAAAGTTTGTTTTTTAACAAAAAAAAGTTACAGTTTGTATAAAATGTGGGGACATCTGGTCCCTATAAAAAAATTAAAATATCCATCAGTCAGTCAATTATTCCCACATGCATGATGATTGAATTAATCACACGATGTCTTTTTAAAATCATAGTTATAAAGGTTAAATTTGATTGGACGGCCCAGAAATTCAGCCGAGTAATACAAGTTTTTAATGTAAACCAAACTGATTTAGCAAAATTACAGTTTGGTTAATTTTTCTAATCAGTATTTATTGAGGAAAGCGCTATTTACCCTCTTCCACATACATGATCTTATAGATACTCCTGATTGGCTAATCTTGCTCCGATTGGCAGGCGATTTTGTGTATTGTCCCGCCCACCCCCAGAACCAGTTCCATTCTTCTCTGTTGAACGTTTGGTGTTTTTTCCAACATAAAAACCATCTGACACATTAAGTTTTGATTAACTAAAGGCTTTATCTGGTGCAACTTCCTAAACATTATGAATGAGTTTAGTCAGAAAAAGAGTTTGTGTTTATGTGTGTGTGTGTGTGTGTGTGTGTGTGTGTGCGTGTGTGTGTGTGTGTGTGTGTGTCACCATAAGACTAAGGTCAGAAAAAGCAGAACTGGTTGGATGAAAGCATTGACCTTCCCTCAGTTCGCTTGTCTTTTTGTAAAAAGTCTGACCTTTCCTTTATCATTTCTCACAAAAGTAAAACAACTTGTGTAATACTCAATGCGCGAAGCAGCTCCCACGCATGTCTTTGCAACGAGAGCTTGACGGAGCATTAACGCTGCTTTAAAAAGACATGTGGGATCGTAGAGCTGCTTTTCCGCCTTTCACAAGCACTTAGCAAACAATATCGGCTGTTTTAATGGAAAAAAACCCCAACACACACAATCTGTTTAAAATTCAATAGACACAGTCGCATTATTGCAATAAAAAATCCAGCTGCTTCTCTGCAGACTTGCATTTGTTAATTTTTTCAAGCTTAAAAACGGCTGGAAGTTTTTACTAGTTACTTGTAGTTAAACTTTAATTTCTACAACATGATGATGGCAATTTTTTTCTTTTAACTTTAATCAAAGACTGTGTTGCATTGCATGATGGGATACAGAGTTAGTCTAAACTCCCGAATGTGGATTAGCATGGATGGATGAATGAAGTGTAAATAAAATCCATATTTTGGTGAATACTTTTGCAAATTCTTTACATGCTGATATTCACTCTTATTCTTTAATGCTATATCAGCTAAACGGTGCAAACAAACTAAAAAATTCAACTGTTAGCAATGCAGGACTGTAACTAGCCAATGATGATGATGATGTAACATTAATGCTATATTGAAACTGCTTATGTTAAAGAATGCAAATAAATATAGCATAAATCAGTGAATTTGAGTTTCTAATTAGTAATTAAGTCATCAAGATAATCCTTCAAAATAATTTAGCCATTTCTATCAATCGGATTCAGAGATAATACTGATGTTGTCCACTAGAGGACAGGAAAAACAACAAAAGTCATGACTTACATCACAGCCAGCTAAGCAGGAATGAGACTCTTTGGGAACGGTCTAAACACTAGCGGCCAAAAATATACAAACTGTTATAAATTTGCTAACAACAAATGTGGGGAGCGCTGCACACTGACGAAAGTGTAAATTAACCAATTAGAGCTCACACTCAAATCACATGTAAAAATGAAAAGACCCACATACTGTAAGTACTCATTTAAGCACTCGCTGGCTGATGTTCTTTCAACAACAATTAGCAACTCAACAATATGCTACTCAGTAAGATTACTGATCCATATCAAACCCTTTTTTGATTGGCTCACTATAACATAATCTAGCAGACCTTTTTATCTTATGCTCATTGATAAAAAGCAGCTGAAATGTCAGGAAACGCCGTTCATGCGGTTTAAACGCTGTTTCGAAAACTCGACTGCGAGAGGGATCAGAGTTTTGCACGCTATAACGCTAATCAGTTAAACTCGATGAAAACGCTGTTGGATGTTTTCTGTCTGATCTCTGAAGGCACCGGAATTCTTATGGTTTGTTGTCTTTTTAATCAAACTAAGAGCTTTACTTTACCTCATTGTAGAATTAATCAAGCCGAGACTTTCTAAAATCTCAACCATCTTAAAGTTGTTGCTTTGCTAATGCAGATTTACGACAGAATAAAATTTACGTCCCTGAGGGACTGCATGAAGACAAGTGGCAACCTGAGACCACAGTAAAGATGTCTATTTCACAACAATGCAGTCTCTATGGTATATCAGATTATTTATCATTGTGTTTTAGCTAATGTGCAGATACACTGACTTATTAAGAAGACAAATAAATGAGGGATTAAATAACTGCAGCCGTCTGTATAGTCAAAGGTATTAAACCTGTCCATTTCGGAGAAATCTTAATAACAGCAGGCACAGATTATTACAGCACATTTTCATTTCACAGCTCTGATCAATCTGTTTGTCCAGCTAATTTTTGCATTAATTTTTTTTTTTAGTATGCATTGTATGTACTGAGGACAAGTCTAGGATTTTAGCAGGTTACCGGTGGCTTTTCTTCATGCCAATCAGTCGTGTTTGCCCAGGAGGAGAGACGAGATGATGAGGAAGACACGGAGCAAGTGATTCAATCAGTGATCATGTGTCTGAGACTGCACGAGGCGGTGCGAGATTAGGAGACAAGGAACAGAAGACAGTTTGTATTAAACAATATTTATACATACGCTTAGAGAAACCTACAAACTATACATTATATTCCATCCAACCATCCTGTTATAGATGATTTATAGATAGATAGATAGATGGATGAATGGATGGATGGATTTGTACATGGCTGGATAGATGGATGGGTGGTTTGATGCATGGATGGGTAGATGGATAGATGAATGAATGGATGCATGGATGAATAGATGGATGGATGGATGGATGGATGAATGGATGGATGGATAGATGAAACAATAGTATAATAATTTATAGATAGACAAATAGATGTAAAAAATAAAAGGATGAAAGAATAACAAGATTTACGTATGTATTTCTAAATGGATGAATGGATGGGTCTATAGATAAATAAAATGATAAGTTAATAAATGGACAGGTGGATTAATAGACAAATGGATGAAGAAATAAATTGATAAATACATAGATTAATAGATGTATTGGCAAATAGATGCATAGATTCATTGGTAATTGTATATATGAATTGCTTCATGGATGGATAGACTAATGGACACAAAAATGATTTATGGATAAATTTATTGATGGATAGATGAATAAAAGGATGGTTAGATTAATGGACAGATAGTTGGCTTATGGATTTTTATGGTGGATGGCTGGCTGAATGGATGGATAGTTAGATGGATCGATTGATATATGGTGGCTGGATAGATAGATAGATAGATAGATAGATAGATAGATAGATAGATAGATAGATTGATTGATGGATTGATGGACTGATGGATAGACTGATTTATAGATGAATGGGTAGCTAGCACTTAAACAATGCACATCAACTTTCCATAAATATTCAGATTCATTGGTAAATTCAGGGTCGGCCCAAGCCTTTAGGGAGCGCTAAGCAGAATTTGTTTAGTACATAAAAAAAGATTGTTGTTTTTGTTTTTCATGTAATGTTGTAAAAATACAGTTAGTATGTTAGTCATGTACTCTTGGGGGCCTTCTTGGTGGGCACGGGGGGTCCTAAGCAGTCGCTTAGTTCGGTTAAGCCTTAGGGTCGACTCTGAATATTGTAACACTAACAGGATAAATACTGCACTCATGACAACCACCATCCCAAAAACTACATGCTTTATATGGGTTTTATACAATAATATTATCTGATTTGGTGTCCAAACACTGTGAATTCGGCATCCCGTCGTCAGGGACTGTTTCAGTCTCTAAACTTTTTCCAGTGAACAAATTTGTCTCTCTGCAGGCGTGTCACTAATTACCTTTTGTCAGGAGTGATTTATCGATTCAGCGGTCTGTGGCCGTGGGGACGTCGTGTGAAGACACAGTGGGAAACTTCGAGCTCGACAATTTGTATATCAGTCATTTTTCTTTCCGTGAAACAAATAACACAAAGTCTGCTGTGTGTCGAGAATCTTTCATTTGAGACTTCATGCATGAAAACAATGTTCCAACTACTTTATTAGGAAATGAAGACATTAATTAAAGACTCAAAATGATGAACAAATATCTGTCTTTAGAATATAAAAATGTTCAGGGTTTTGACTTTCCTGTAAAGATAATTTGATGTAATAAAGTTTTAATTAATAATAATAATAATAATAATAAAAATCCATC
Source organism: Bagarius yarrelli (assembly GCA_005784505.1). Lineage (NCBI taxonomy): Eukaryota > Metazoa > Chordata > Actinopteri > Siluriformes > Sisoridae > Bagarius > Bagarius yarrelli. Next base: position 574,825 of record VCAZ01000034.1, read on the forward strand.
TAAAAATATATAAATCATATAAACTATTGCCGGAAACACGTATAAGAAAAAATAAACTTTTCCACCAAAGTCTGTGAAACTCCAACCCCGAAAAAGCAACAGAGCAACGTTAGCCAGGACAATACAAACTTTTATCACTGTCTCATTGCTCTACAGTCGAGTTACGTGTTTATAAACATGTAATAATCAACAAGGAGGTAAAGGGGCGTGTCTTTAAATGACTGACAGGTGGCTAATTTAAATACATTTACAGCATTTGGCAGACATCCTTATCCAGAGTGACTTACATTTATCTCTTTTATACAACTGAGCAATTGGGGGTTAAGGATCTTTCTCAGGGGCCCAGCAGTGGCTAACAACTTACCCATTGACCTACCACACCCTCCGAATACAAGCGACCGCTCTGGACCTTACGATTTCTTTAGCTATGGAATAAACTTATAGAAGTTTTTTTTTACATGAATACATATGCGCCTGTTTATTGTTTTGTGATGTTAGAGTTATTTTTCTTGTCCTGTTGAAACACATCTGTTTCTGCACCACCAATGCCCCCCACCCCCACCCCGATGTTGTGCTGCTCCGTTGCCAGGTGTTTGGATGATAAGAAAGCAAAACCCGCAGGAGTGATACTTTATCCAGCTGGAGATTTCGCCTGTTACAAGAGCAACGAATAAATGTAATAACATGCCGTGTTAGGAGTCGGTGTATTTGAGACCTCGAGAGACAGAGAGAGAGATCAGACACACTGAGAGATCAGAGACAATGAGAGATCAGATACAATGAGTGGACACGACTGCATCGTAACTAAAGCTACAAAACAATTAAACTGTTCAAAAATATTTTTTTTCAGGAGTTTATCAGTGTCTCTGTCCTGCCTCTCTCTGATCTATCCATCCATCTATTGATTCATCCATCCATCTATTAATCCATCCATCCATCCATCTATCGATACCATCCATCCATGCATATATTAATCTATCCATCCATCTATCCATCAATTAATTCATCCATTCATATATCTATCTGTCCATCTATTTATTTATCCACCCACTATAAATCTATTTATAATCTAATACATTTACCCATCTGTCCACTACTCCATCCATCCATGCAACAAACCATCCATTCATCTATCCAGCCATTAATAACTCCGTCTATTCATTTAATCATCCATCCATCTATAAATTTATTCATCTGTTTATTTACCAATAAATTGAGATATTTATGGAGAGCTGGTGTGCATTATCTTGAATGCCAGCCATCCATTTATCTATAAATCAGTCCATCAATCCATAGTTTATCTATCAAGCCAGCCATTCATATATCAATCTATCAATCCATCAATTAATCCAACCAGCCACACTAAACCATCTATACCCCATCCATCCATTTATCCGTCCATCCATCCGTCCATCCATCCGTCCATCCATCCATCCATCCATCCATCCATCCATCCATCCATCCATCCATCCATCCATCCATCAATCAATCCATCAATCAATCCATCTAATCATCCATCCATCTATAACAGAATGGTTGGATGGAATATAATGTATAGGTTGTAGGTTTCTTTATGCGCATGTATAAATACTGTATAATATAAACCTTTATGTCTTTTGTTCCTTGTCTCCTAATCTCGCACCGCCTCGTACCCATCTGCAGTATCAGACACGTGATCACTGATTGAATCACTCGCTCCGTGTCTTCCTCATCATCCCGTCTCTCCTCCGAAGCTGATTATCATGAAAAAAAGCCACCGTAAAACGTTTTGCAGCTTCGCCTGGAGAGAACTGTCAGAAACAAAGAATAATACACTTTTTCAAAACAGCAATATAAAAACAAAAACAAAAAAACAAATCACCTGGTTCTCAGATGTGTGTGTGTGTCTCAGTAGTTAAAGTATTGAAGTGCCAATCAAAAGATTGTGGGTTTAATTCCCAGCACCACTGTGCAGCCACTGCTGGGCCCCTGAGAAAGGTCCTTTAAAAATGAATTGAAATGTCATTAATTCGTTCTGGGTCCTTAAAAATGTTTTGTGACATGTTTTAAATAAGAAAAATAAACTTTTGGATAACGAATATTGTATAAAAACAATAGAATAGGATGTACTGGAATAAATGGATGTGCTTTTATTAAGTATAATGTACAGCGTTTACCTTGGGGATCAGACGACTCCACTTGCTAACGCGCATGTCTGACTAGCTATCGAGTGAAACACGGGATGCTGAGCGGATGTTACGGCGTTTACTGTGGCGTTCGCTACGCTAACTAGCGTTTGGGTGTCTGAAGCTGTATTGTAACCCAAATTTTGGCTCTCAACTCAAAGCAAAAATCGGTTTGAGAGTCGAGTTGTTAGCTGGGACATTTGTAAAAGATGCCACTGTACTTTAATTTACAGCATCTGGCAGATGTTCTTATCCAGAGCGACTTACAATTATCTCTTTAATAAAACTGAGCAATTGGGGGTTAAGGGCCTTGCTTAGGGGCCCAGTGGTGGTAACTTTCTGCTGCTGGGAATTGAACCCTAATCTTTCAGTTAGCAGTCCAACACCTTCACCACTGAGCTACCACTTCAGCCCAAATTTTAAGGTCATGTGTTGGCAAGGATATACAATATGATAAATATCACGATATATTGTGATAGTTACCTGTATTGATATTTTTACAGCCCTAATAATTATGACATTAAAAAAAATCAAACTTAATTTTTATAGAGAAACAGAGCGACACATATATTTCTTCTGATAAACCTGGAACAAAAAAATACAAACATTAAGCAAATGTAAATAAATATATAGAGGACACTACAGCACACGGCCATGTGACGACCGCTGGCGCTAAGCAACGGCTACCATGGCAACCAAATCGAGTGGATTTAGTCATCGTTAAAATATTGTTCGAATCAAAAATAGTATCTTCTAATTTCACATCATTTCAGTAACCAGTGCTTTCACACTCCGGGGTGTGAACGTTTACAGTAATTACTATCAGGTTTTTTTTTCTTGGAAATGAAACTTAAGAAAAAAAAGTCCACAAACTTTTACTGCCTAGAGAAGTTTCTATTTTTTCTCCACCGAATGTGATTTCAGTGCTGAGCATAAGCCAGTTTCTGCAGTGTGTGTGTGTGTGTGTGTGTGTGTGTGTGCGTGTGTGAGAAAAACCATTTATCTTCCTCAGATGCTGATTTGTGGCTCGTCGTGATCAGACTGGTATTAAAATTACACTGCATCAGAGTTCATAATAAGAATAAAAGTTTTTTTATGATTTAAAAAGAAAAAAGGAGAAAAAATGTTGCACTTTAAATGAAAAGAAAGAAAATTCTACTTTTTATACTGGTTATGATGCTTATCAGGAGTAAAGAGGTTCTGTGAAATTAAAGACACTTTTTTTAATTTATGTGAAGACGTACTGATTAGTGTATTTAATTAATCATCTGCGGAACCCAAACCAAACCTCGAAAAGCCTCAGAAGGATAAAAGAAATATTGTTTTGCATTTTTACGGTTTTTATGAATCGATTTGGAGGACATGAAGAATAATTTTTTACTTTTAGTGATCTGATACACAGCAGACTCAAGTCATAAGCGAACTAAGCAGCTGCTTAAGGCTCCCTTCGGCCACCAGGGGGCGCCCAAGAGTACATAAACTATATAACGCAGACAACAAAAAGAGAAATATTTTGCTTTTTATCTTATTTAAATATTAAATAAAAATAAGATTACTTAAATATATAGAAATAATAATAAATGTTTAACTAACATTCCAAGCCAGAATAAAATCCGGGTCGCAACAACCTGCACATGTGGTTGTCGGCGCCTTAAACCACTGCACCAAATACACTTTATATTTATTTTAATTATATGAATCAGTCAATCAATTGATTCATTGATTCATTGATTGATTCATTCGTTCATTAACTTATTTATTCTTTTTTTTATCACCATATAGTCCAAAAATTAAGGACAAACACACACACACACACACACACACACACACTGAAGAGTGCATGCAACTTACTCATTTACATTATAATGTAAAATACATAATATATAAATTTAACCAGCTGTTTTTTCTATTTACAAATATGTAAATCTGTGTAAAAAAATAATTGAAAAATATGGAGGATGAATTAAATGAAATAAAAAGCGAATGAAGGGATATTAAAACTGAAAAAAGTAACAGACGACCCATCAATGCAAAATCCATCCCGAAGCTCCGCCTCTCTGTTATTTATTACTCGATTATTAACAGAAATGAATCTGTGAAAACCTATCAGTGCTTCAGAGGAGAAAAATCTATTTAAAGCTTTTTTATCTGCTAAACAAGGTCACCTAGACTGGATAGCTCAGAACTGTGGATTAGTTTTGGGTGGGTGGTGACACACACACACACACACACACACACAGCGCAGCTGGAGCAGCTGGATTTTAGATTGGAAAAGTGTTTCACTTAGCCACTCTTTGCTAACCTCTCTTTAATTACGGCGAACAAACAGCCGCAGGAGAAAAGAAAAACAGCAGAAAAAGCAGAAACTCTCGGCCGTTTGCGCCATCTACCAAAACTGACACCAATTTGGGCCAGAATAAAGGCTGAAATGCTGACATGTTGCTTTCGGCACTGTGTCGAGACGGATAAATAGTTTTAAAGTTACAGAACTTTCTCAGAAGTGCTTACTGAGGGCCAAGTGGGATTTCAGAGGAGGGAAATAAAGGAAATAATAAAGAAAGAAATATCCCAAAATTGGTGGGAAAATGCAACAGCAGCCTGAAACTACAAAGTATATCTAAAGTAAAAATGGGCCGATTATCAGTTTTAATGATATTTTTTTTACGATATTTTAAATATTATTGGATTGCGGTTTTGTGATATCGGCTCCAACGATATTCGTCAACATTGTTTTATACAGTGATCGAAAAACCTCAACATACTGCAACCTTAAAAATCACATGTAAATAAATAATAAACAACACTATAAACATCTTTATCACAGCAACACATGTGCTGCCAATTCTCACAACACAACCAAAAAAAAAAACGGGCTGCCAATTAGCATATATCGCAATGGAAATGTTTCAAGGGGGGACCTTAAAAAGTTATAGTTTAGTATAAGGTTTGGGTTATGGTATTGTTTCATATTTGTTTGTTTTTTTTGTTTCATGCTTTATGAATTGAGTTCTTGTTCTTTGTTCTTGCCTTCGTTTACTTCCTGGTTTGTCCTTGTCATGTGATCCTTGTTCCTCTTGTGATTACGGTGAAGTAGTGAAATGATTTTATTGACAGTGTTCTAAATAGCAACGTTTAGTTCGGTTCTCCTGTTATCATCGGGACAAAAACAATCAGGAAATATCAGTCATCACTATAAATATATATATCGGTTCTAAACAAAACGATATCGAACGATCGCTAGTGCAAAGTTCCCTAAAAACATTTTAGTATTTTTTATGTCCTGTAAGTATTGAAACAACAAAAACAAACAGAATTCTCAATTCTTTGTTTTATAAATAAATCCATTAAAAATGGAGCTTAATGGATTGACAGCTTTCATTGTGCACTAAATGTCATCAAATGCCATGCGGCCCGTCATCATCATCATCATCATCATCATCATCATCATCATCATCATCATCATCATCATGACTGATGGAACAATAACAAACAGCGGACAAAAGAAAACAAAAGCTTTAGAGACCAAAAGACTCAAAGGAACCTTCAGACTGGAGCCGCTCAGCCGAGGCCGCTCGGAGGACTGAGGTGAGCACGCTCTCTGAGGACGTGTTTAGGTGTTTAATCACAAACTCCAGGATGTGACGACGCTGGACGGCGAGTGGACGGCTGAGGACGTCCTGTGAGGACGTCTGTGTAGAAGAGTAAGAGAATGTGACTGTAATGTTTTTATTAATGGAGTCTGAGAAAAATGCAAATGCAAACATTGCAAATATGATAAAGTTCATAAAAATAATAATAACAATAAAAATTAAAAAGATTCTTTATTAAGAAAAGCAGTTTTAGATCTGATATCGGAAATATTTCCTTTGTGCTCTGTGGATCAGCTGCAGTTTTAAATAAAAACACTGACGATTAGAAAAAAGATAAAGATAAGAAAAAAAAAGAGATTTTTTTTGTCAGATTTTCTAACAATAAAGTTTTTTTTTTATTTGTTAGGAAATAATTTATTGATGTCAGATTGTTTTATTCTTTTATAGTCACTAAGACAATCTGTTATAGCAGCCATAAATAGTCGTTCTCTTTCTAGCCACTTTTATATTTCTTTTTTTAATATAAAACATTGTAGTTGGTACATTTTTTTTTGATGAAAAAGGGGCAATAAAAACATTTTTGGAAAACAACTTTTTAAAGAAATGTAGTTTATTATTACGCCGAGAGAAAGAAACGGTAATCTAAAAGTCATAAATTAATGAATAAATCTACGGCTTATGGGGCGTTAATTACAAGTTGATCAGCAGCGCTTTTAAATAATAACCTTGATATTAAAAAAACACCGATATTCAATTTGTAATTATTTTTACTTCAACAATAAAGTTTTTTTTTTTATTTACTAACAAATGACTTTATTAATTTTAGCCATTTTTAGCTATTTAAAGTTACTTTTTTAATGTTAGAAAAAAACATCCCTGAAACAAATTAGTCCCTATTTACTTTCATGTTACCAGCAACTCAAAACAGTCGTTGTCGTTTTCTTATATTTTATTAACTAAAATTTGGTGTTGTAACAATTTTTATGATGAAAAAGATGAAATTTATCCTTAATATCTTCGAGAAAGGTATAAAAAACCCTTTATGGCACCTTGGTGTAGTGAGTTAAGCCGCCAGCACCAACATGAGCAGGTTGTTGCTCTTCGGTGACCCGGGTTCAATTCCTAGCTTGGACCTTTTTTTGGTCCCCCCCCCCCACTATCTCCCCCATTTCTCTGTTTTATCAATAAAAACAAAAATTGCCCAAAAAATATCTTTAAAAAAACCTCTATATGTTAATTATAATGTAATTCTGTTTATTATTACACTTCGCTATAGAAATGTTACCTCGTTAACGCTAATATAAAGATAATTAATCAATGAATAAATCTTTGTCTCACCAAATGTAACGACACATTAATGATTTTAGAGATTATGAATCAGAGATTAGACTCAGAGATTAGAGATAAGAACACGATGTGCCGAGTCTCCACACGTAGGCGTGCTGAGATATTTTAAGACGTTCGCTCAGCATGTAGGCTAAGAGGTTAAGTTGCTCATAACAACACACGGCTCTTGAGTCGGAGTGTATCGGCCCACCGCTCGGCGCTAAAATAAAACAGACGAGAAACGTGAGAAACGATGAGGCTGAGCCGTCATCAGTTATAGCATAATAATTATGGATGCACCGATATCATTTATCAAAGTCAGAGTTATTTTTTATATTTTTTTCCTGGTACTCGCCGATACCGATACTGATACTGATACTGATACCGATACTGATACGATACCTGTAATTTTTAGGGATTATTTGTTTGGCTGTCCGTTTTTCTGCAGTGTCGGTTGCCAAGTCATAACGCTACTGCTAGCGGCAAACTCTCCATACTTACTTTTGTGGTTAAATTCCAGATATTTTATCAGATTACTCGTATTATAAGTAACATATAAGTATATATTTTATTAGTTGTATTATATTATATATTTTAAGTATACTGTCTGCCCTTAACAGGATGTTATTATTTATTTTAAAATATTTTAATGGCTGAGTCTGACGGACTGTCATGGCTGCCTGAGACTTTCTGCACTGAAAATTTGGTCAATGACGTCAGAGAGGTTTTGGTCTTTGAATCTGATCTGTTTTTTTTACGAGTACATGAGCTCAGTATCGGAACCATTACCAGTATCGGCACCAGTATCAATACTATTATATCGGTTTTGGTGCATCCCTATTAATTAATATCATTAATATGAAAAACGGATTAAAAAGTTCCTTAATGAAACTTCAATGAAAGTTTTTGATCCACTTTAAATGTTGACTAGAATGTTATAAGTTTAGATAAATATTTATTTAATACAATTCTAAAAGAGTTGAAAGAATAATTAGCTGGCTGTCATTACAATATAATTAAATCGTCCTTATTATAAACGTTATGAATACTAATTAAAATAATATGGAACAGAGAATATATGCAAATTGTCCGCTTTGAATAAACCCCGCCTCCTTTTTTAACCTCTTAAACTTCATGTTATTAAACAATGTCATATAATTATCAGTGTTTGACTTACATCCTGTTCAATTTCCAGTTTATAGTTTACCCACTTCCTGTCTGCTCCTCACACGGCGCCATGAGGTGAACGAGACGGTTTTCACGGTGGTGTTTAATCCCTTCTGGCTACCGACTGATCCCCATTTGTTGTTGTCACAAGTCATGCGTAGTCGTCTGGTTTCCGCTGTGCTTTATCATTCTCTCTACACCACACACACACACACACACACACACACACACAGACACAGTAGTGTGTAATGGAGTGTGATACCTCATTCAGCAGGACACTGGCACATCAGGACACTGTACACACACACACATATATACAAAAGCCACAACATTACACAACGTTGGAATCTGTTCCCGTTTGTTGATCATGGCTACATTATGGGATGTACGTCATTTCCTACAGCTTTTTTAAGTTTCAGTGATAAGAAAAAAACAGTGATCTAATTCCATTTGTAAGAATCCTAACACGCTTTATACGTTGTTATTAGAAGTAGTTATAACATTGTAATAACATCATTAAATGTGTCTAAAATCAAGCACACGCCTTATTCGTATCCTTAAGACTGCAGTGATGCCGATTTTATGTCGTTTATTTTATATTTATTAAAAAGAGTCTCTAATGTTAGATGTAAAAACCAAATCAAACCGAAGATTAAATTTTTAATTCATTAATTAATTGACAGTTTAATTGACTGACTAAATGATTGATTTTTTAATTGATTGACTGGCTGTCTATGATTGGCTGACTGGTTTATTGATTGACTGATGAAATAATTGGTCATTGATTAATTGATTGGTTTATTAGCTTCCTGACATATTAATTCATTGATTGGTTAATTAATTGATTGATTAAATTATTTTTGATTGAATAACTGATGGATGGAGACGTTTATTGATTGTTTAATTGATTGGTTGACTGACTGAGGAACTAACGGCTGGACGAACAGACTGATTGATTAATTGATTACCTGATTGATTAATTGATTACTGATTAAATAACTGTTTGATTGACTGACTGACGAATAGACAGACTGACTGACTGAATGACTGATTAATTGATTGATTGATAGAGGAATAGATTGATTGATTAATTGGTTGATTGATTGATTGATTGATTGATTGATTGGTTGCAGAGATGTACTGATACTCAGGCTGCTGCTTTGTGTGCTTGGTGTAATTCTCTGAATAAATGAGAACAAAATTCAGGTTTCTGTCCATTAAACTCGTTTTCTCTAATGAAGTCTCGGTGTCAGATTGCTGCCCTTTTCCTCCACACACATGCTTGACGGTACGCGTCGTCCTCGAGATGTTTGTCATTTGTAATCAGACGTTTTCCTCTCAGAATCAGCATCACTGCTAAAGACGTTAATGTGCTAATTAAAAGAAAAATCTCGTGCGGTTTCTCTAATTAACGGAAGACGAGGTTGGATAGCAGCGGTGTAATGAGCAGGGTGGGACGTGTGGCTGTCGATGTGTGGCTGTCGCTACGGTTCGTGTTTGGAGCTTCTGGATAACAAATTTCTCCGTCTTTTTACTAACATTAGCTTAATTCAACGTTCTTTTATCACAGATTCGCGCTAGTCGATGTGTAACCACTCGTTTATCGACGACGGCTAATTTGAGTCTCAGGCAAGAAACGTCTTTGACTGGTCTGTCAACAAATTTATTATAATTATGGGATGCTAAAAAAGACTGTGTGCTTGTGACGCTCGTGTGGCTAAACCTGAAATTAACGCTAGTCGCACGGATTCACACAAACAAACAGTAAAAATAAAAAATAAAAATAAGCTAAACATTCGAGCGATCTTTTCCATGAGGAAGTAAATCCTGCTAAACATCGACGAGTGGAAATTTTGCGAATGTCTGACTGCAAAAAGAATCATTAATTTTATTAATATTGTAAAGCCGCTTTTTAAAAATACAAAAATACTGATTACAAATGAGGAATTAGTGTTACTGTTATTACTAATTCTTATAATTCTAAGCGATTCAGTGTGATTTTAATCACCAGTCGAGAGTTAAAGAGGACACATGACCACACACACACTCTCTCTCTTTCTTTCTCTCTCTCTCTCTTTTTCTCTCTGTGTGTCTGTGTTTGTCTCTCTCTCTCTCTCTATCTCTTTCTTGCTCTGTCAATCTCCCTGTCTCACACTTTCTCTCTCTTTCTCTCTGTCTCTTTTTCTCTGTGTCTTTCTCTCTCAGTCTTTCTGTCTCTCCCTTTCTCTCTTTTTGTGTCTCTGTCTACCTCTCTGTGTCCCTCTCTGTGCCATCTCTCTCTCTCTCTCTCTCTCTCTCTCTCAGCAGTCCAATAATGGATTTAGTGTTTGTGAGTTTGTGAGTGTCTGAGTGTGTGTCTGAGTGTGTGTCTGAGTGTGTGTGTGTGTGATGCTGAATGCTGTTAGCTCACTGAGGATCAGATTATAGAGTCAGAGACGAAAGCTAATTTAACAGATGTTCACTTACATCCCACTGCTTTATACACACACACACACACACACACACACACACACACACACACACACACACAATGAATGAGTTTGAATTGATACACTGAAGTAATTTATAATACAGTGACATAAATACCTTTTTAAACAAAGTATTTATTTAATCTATTAAGACAGAGAGACAAAGAGACAGTGAGTGAGATTATTTTCTATAACCCTTTATTCCCTTAAAAAAAAAAACTATTCCCTATCCGTTATTCCCCTAACCCCTTATTCCCTTAATCCGTTATATTAACCCCTTATCCCTTAACCCCTTATTCCCTTAACCCTTATCCGTTATTCCCCTTTATTCCCCTACCCCTTATTCCCTTAATCCGTTATTCCCCTATTCCCTAACCCCTTATTCCCTTAATCCGTTATTCCCCTAACCCCTTATTCCCTTAATCCTTTAATCCGTTAATTCCCCTAATTCCCCTACCCCTTATTCCCCTAATCCCTTAATCCCGTTATTAATCCCCCTATACCCCTTATTCCCTTAATCCTTATTCCCCTAACCCCTTATTCCCTTAATCCGTTATTCCCCTAACCCCTTATTCCCCTTATTCCCCTAACCCCTTATTCCCGTTATTCCCCTAACCCCTTATTCCCTTCTTCCCGAATCCTTATTCCCCTAACCCCTTATTCCCTTAATCCGTTATTCCCCTAACCCCTTATTCCCTTAATCCGTTATTCCCCTAAACCTAACCCTTATTCCCTTAATCCGTTTATTCCCCTAACCCCTTATTCCCTTAACCGTTCTTCCCCTAACCCCTTATTCCCTTAATCCGTTATTCCCCTAACCCCTTATTCCCTTAATCCGTTATTCCCCTAACCCCTTATTCCCTTAATCCGTTATTCCCCTAACCCCTTATTCCCTTAACTCTTTATTTCCTTAACCCCTTATTCGTTTAACCTTTTATTCCCCCAAAGCCTTTATTTTATTAACCCTTTATTTCCCCTTACTCTATTTCCCTAACCCTTTATTTCTTTAACCCTAAATTATCTAACCCCTTTATTTTCTAAGAGAACTCTAGGGTTGAGGGAATAAAGGGTTCTTTCATGACTCTAAGATAATCTGTAGTTTTTGCCATTAATAACAGTAAAAAAAACCACTTTGGGGTTTTAGAATTGGGCATATGGTTCATTCAGTGTGCACGCACAACACCACCATGACAAAAAAAAGAAAAAGGAAAAAAAAGGTTGCCATTTTTGTCTGTGCAATATTATCTTTTTTCCCCAGACAGACAGAGAGACGGTTCAAGAGACCATTAGGAAAAATTCACGCTTATTATAAGAGCTCTCTGTCTGAATACCTAAATGAGAAGACAGACAGGTGGTGTTAATGAGGGGACGGAGAGACATTCAGTTACTGCGGCGTGAAGAATGAGATAAAAATGCAGCCAGGGAACAAACCGATGGCTGGTGGGGGCAGAGCGTGAAGGAAACGACGAGACGAAAGGAGGAAAAACGTCGAAAATAGACCAAATCGTCCAAATAGCAGTCGATTCGTTTCAGTTGGGGTTCAAATAAAAGTCGTAAAAAAGCCAGTCAGCACTTTACCGTCTCCCCGTCTGCCCTCCGACGGTACGGGTCACTCGCGTTACAGCAGATTTTAACAGAACACAACACAACCAGGGTTGCCAGGGACATACTTCATATATCAAATCTACATTTCTGCCATTTGGAAGACGTCTTTACGCAAAATGATTAATTTTATATTAATTTTTAATGCAATTTTTCCTTTTTTTTTTAAATGTTCCAGTTTCTTTATGTTTATATGAAAAAAAATATATATTTTTGCTGCCACTGATGTCTGATGTTGGACCAAAGTTGGCAGTCGTCCAGAACCGGCTTGCCTTTTGGCAGGAAGCGGAACCTTCTTTATCACCATCTGACCTTTTGTTCCTCTCTGTTGTTGGTTTCTTGTATCCTTTTATTATTTTTAAAACATTTTTTGATCACATGGTCGACTGATTTTAAACCCACCGGTTGCCATTACCCTCGTTATCACTTCATATACACACTTTTGAGTCATGCAACACAATGCCAAAAACCCGACATGTAAATTTATGTTGTAAATGTGTTTGTGTAAAACGTTAAATAAGGCGCAAGAAATGTTATAAATCATAACTGAGTCATAAAGACAGACACGATGAGACATAGAGATATCAGACCTGCCTGTTTATAACACACACACACACACAGACGTCTGGAAGTTTTTAAACGCCACACACACTCAGTCAGGTTGATCAATTTGCTAGAAATAGAAAAGTCAACATTAATTCTCACTGACTTCATCTTGACTTCTGAAATGAAATTGTTTGTTTGGCCGAATCTCTTTGTGATTACAGAGCGGGTTAGATTGTCTCGGGTCAGAGAAAATGTCAGGGTTGCTAGGATACAGAGACATAGATCGATTTGAATTATGGGTTGGAGAAATATATAAATATATTTTTTAAAAACATGCATCATCGGAAAACACACACACACACACACACACCACACACACACACACACACACACTAATGGCACATATTCAAAATGAATGAGGAAAAGGCAGACTGACAGAAAAATACAGTTTCTTCTGCCATAGGGTGCGTTTATTTTTGCTCCATGAATTATTTCTTCTGATCTGATGATGGATCAGGTTTATTTTATTTTATGACTCCACATTCCCCCCAAAAAAAAGGTTCCTGGGGTGACGGTGATGTGAATCGTAGCTGATTTTTTGTTCTTTGATGGTCTATAAGTATATAAAGTCTTTAAATTAACCTCATCAGGGTCCATGTCTTCCATTTTGAGTCCACTGGGACAACATCTACGGTCCTCTGGAACCTCAGGATCCTTAAAGCTTATTGCTGTTATTTTTTTACCTTCTAGTAATAAAACAAACGGTTGTGCTGAGGACAATAATTCTTCAGTTACGACTTCTCTAAATCTCTCATATATCCGTTATTTTATTTCCACTGTATTCAGAGAAACGTCCAAACTTTTACCTTCGCTGGGACTGTAAGGGGGGGGGGGGGGACACAGGCAATAAGGAAGATGGTAAGACAGAAAAAAAAAAAAAAAAGAAAGAGCAAGAGAGAGAGAGTGTGTGTGTGAGAGAGAGAGACATTAAAAAAAGGAAGATTAAAGAACAAAATGGGGAAAAAACAGGTTAAAGGAAAGAAGAATAAGAAAAAAAGAGAGAGAAAATAGAGAGAAAGAGAGAGAGTGAGACTCCTTGGAACAAAAAGAAAGATCAAAATGCAGAAAAAAGGGTAGAGGAACGGAGAATAAGAGAAAGAGAGAGGGGATAGGAATGAGAAGGGGGAAAAAAGAGGAGGGGAGAGGGAGGATAGAGAGATAAATAAAGAGAAAGAGTGAGCGAGATAGAGGTAGAGGGGGAATAGAGAGTGGGGGCAGTCAAGATGGAGAGAGGAGGGATTAGAGATGGACAGGGGGTAAAAGAAATAGAGGGGGTAGATATAGAGAGAATAGAGAGAGGGCTAGTCCATCTGTCCATCTGTCTGTCTACTCATCAGGACAGTGGGGGATTCGTGTGTTCCAGAGATTCTGTCCTGTCTGTGTTCGTGGAATGAGGGATGGAACTGATATGGGTTCTGATCAGGTTTCACCTCCGTCGTCCTTCATTCCAGCAGAACGGCGTGATGATCAGAGCGGATTTTACTGAGAGACTCGGAGAAAAACACTAAACCTCAGAAACGAACTGAGAGAAACGGAATTTAGCCTCTTAATCAATCAAATCAGTTTAATGAACTTCATTATAAACAGAGCAGAATATTACATCTCATAACAGAGGAAACATTCATCATCTCCAGATCACTTCACCCCCCCCCCACTCCTCTCGTCTGGAGAAAGACTTTCCATCCATCCGTCTGTCTGTCCGACCGTCCGTCCCTCTCACTTTACAGTCTGTTTTTTTCTATCTACCTGTCTGTCTTTACTTTTTCAGCCTTTCTCACTTTCCTGTCTGTCAGTCTGTCTTTCCGTATCTATCTATCTATCTATCTATCTATCTATCTATCTATCTATCTATCTATCTATCTATCATTTTTTAGTCTGTCTTACTTTTCTGTCTGTCTGGTATTATAAATTATGTTAATATCAATTATTTATAGTAGTTTTATTATTAGAATTTTTTCTAAGCTTTTACTACAAACACAAGTGGTGTGACTCAATAATGTGTGTGTGTGTGTGTGTTGTGTGATTTTTATGGAGAAAAGAGGTTTTCCCCTGAACCTTTGGCACACATTAGCAGTCTTTCTTCTCCGTTCAGTGTCCATTACAGTGCTGAGTCACTCACGCCAACACTAACAGACGCTAAAAGCTAACCGACTCCGGAGCATCAGCACGGATCCACCGTGAACCCCGGAGCACCGGCGACCCTCTCCGAGCACCGAATCCAATCCGCACTGAGATTAGACAGATTTCATACTTAAGCAAAGACTATTTTTCTTTAATTCATAAACCAGGACGTCAAAACTCCTCTAAAAATCTTCACACGTCGTTCACTTCCTACATACACACCACGCACATCATAGAGACGATAATAAACCTCTAGAAAAGATATAAATATCGTTTCTATCAGGGTTTTTTTTAACGTTGGCGATCCGTTGGAGGGTGTTGGATTTTTCCTCCGGCGCTTTAGACGTCTGATGAAATGTGAAAACCTCACAGCGTGAACAGGTTATAGATAATCGATAGACTTGGAATGAAAGAAAAAATGCTTTAGGAAAGAATCTGGCCAGTCGGAGAGAGATACAGAGTAATAGAGAGAGATGTGGAGGGTACTAGAAAGACAGAGAGATAGAGAGTAATAGAGAGAGAGATAGAGGGTGATAGAAAGAGAGAGACAGAGGGTAATAGAGAGAGAGAGACAGAGGGTAATAGAAAGAGAGAGACAGAGGGTAATAGAAAGAGAGAGAGAAAGGGTAATAGGAAGAAAGAGATAGAGGGTAAGAGAGAGAGAGAGAGTCACTTTTTCCTATGAATCTATCTGTCTTTCTGTCTGTGGTGAAGTTCTTCTTAATATTATCTTCACTGTCTATCTGTAACTATCTGTTATTATATTATATTTAAGCATCATTCATATTAAAATTTGGCAGATACTCTTATCCAGAGTAGTTGTGGCTCAAGGGCCTTGCTCAGGGGCCCAACAAAGGCAGATTGGTGGTGTTGGTAATTAAACCCACAATCTTCTAATCAGCAATCGAAAACTAAGCTAAAACTTCATCTGCTCACTTCGACGGAAACCTTCCAGTCACATGTTTATTTCAACTCGCTGTCCCACCATTTCGGTGTCTCCATCTGCTCTTCTCAGAAGCTCTTGTTCCTGGGGCACTGAACATCAAAGAAGAAGGGATGAGAATGTGGAAATAGAAAAAAAAAAGTTGTTTCAGAATTTTCCACTTATCCGTTTCCAGTCCGGAAAACTCACAGCTACAGCTGAGGATCACGAAGATGGAGAACGAGCAACAGAGCTGCTCTGATCCTGAAAGGGTCACCATATTTGACATAATGGAGGATGCAGGTCTCGAGTTAATGTACAGGAACTTGAGAAGAAACTAATTTAGACTCTTCAGGCATGAGGGCACAATAAACAATGTTTTTTTTTCTTTTAATTACTTTAGGATCTTTTTCGTGTATACATACATTAGACATATTACTCACACTATATAGTATGGAAGTATGCGATTTCTCTTTAAAGCACTGAACTGACCGGACTGATTCATTTTGTTCACAAGGTTGTTTTCAAGTCTTTAAATCAAGATGGCGGACATGCGTTATTAAAGGAGACACCTGCACTGCTGATAAGATGAAGACCAATAAACTCACACCAAGGCTAATTAATAAATGAGCCTTATTAATAAAACAGTTGCTAGGGTTAAGGTTTAAGGTTGGGGTTTAAGGTTAGGATTAGGGTTAGGGTTTAGGGTTAGGGTTAATCAGCCTTAGGTTCATGCTAATTGATAAAACAGTCGCTAAAAGACGCTCAATACCAAATCCCAAGTGTTTATTTATTCTCAACGCAAATCTTTAAACGGTCTGTATTAGAATTAGCCTGAAGAGAATTGATGATTTGGTCAGTGTTGATTAGAAACGTAGATGAAGGACATTGTTAAAATCGAGTTGTACAGATGTGAGAAAGTGTGTGATGGTGAGGTTTACTGTAGACAGAAGGTTAATAATTGTTTATTTAGGAAGGAGTCTCTAGTGTCAGTGCTTTGTAATAGAAGGTTGTTGTTTTTTTGTCTTCAGGGTAAAAGAGTGGACATTGTTTAATCTTCCTTTTACTTTCAGTAACAATAAAAAAGTAACACAAAAGAAAGACAAAACCAGAGCTGTTGTTAGAAAACTCTTTTATTTGGAATAAAACTGTATTACATGTAGTGTGTTCAGCCTAAACCATCTACCTCAGAGAGACACAACACACAGATCAGTGGACACGGAACAGCACAGAAACCCGACAGTGAGACCCGGAAGTCCAACACGCTGAGCTCAGGCACGGATCAGACAGACCCGCACTCTCAGATCAGCGCTCGGAGACGTCCGGATCCCCACTGACTGGGACACATCAGACTGCTAGAGTAAAGTTAATGCGTCACTGGAAACAAAGCACAAAATACACCAGGTAGAAAAAAACCCACAGACCAATCACAGAATTTCATGAGTTTAAATTGTGGACTATTTCTTGTCCCTCAGCCTTTTTCTCCATCTCAATTTCGTCTCTGATCGTAAAATAAGTGGCGTCAAGATTTTTTTCATCTACGGAAAAATTTGTGGATTTGGGCTCTGTTTGTTTTTTCTTTTTTTAACAAAGGAAAACGCACAAATCTGGCAAATGAACGCTGTCGAGTCTGAGGTAGCGAGGCAATCATGGCTTTCTTCGGATTGGATTTTAGAAAACTAATCGACTCAAAAAGGGGAAAAAAAAATAAATCATCAAATCTGAATTTAGAGCTTTGAATTCTTTATTTCCACATCCCGTAAAATCCTCTCCTTGGAATGGATGCTGTATAGGCACACAGGGCTAAAACATCTGGGCATTCTTCAACATGTACAATATTTACAGGTGGTGGTGGTGGGGGCGTCGCGCGGACGGGGACTCTGTAGCACAGCGGTAAATGTAACGATAAGCGGATAAAATGCGTCACTTTTGCATTTAAAAAAATATCTGGGGCGACGGCACGGATTTACGCTGTAAAGGATGAATTCTGGGAGAAACATGCAATCCAGGTAATTCCAGAAGATGAGTGGTCTCAACCTCAGAAGATTTACCGCTAACATTGACGGGGTTTTTTCTCCCGTCTGTGTTTAATAGCTGTGAAAATGCGAAAAAGGTGAACGGAGGTTTCTGGGTAAAAATAGAATTACTACCCTAACAGGTTATTATCTGCACCATCATCCTCGGATAACGTCCCATCAGGTCCAATCTACAAGTTCACGGGGTTTACATTTGCATAGTACGGACAGACGGAGGCGTGGTGACGGTGGTCGTGGCGGTGGATCTGGTGGTCAGAAATTGTGTGTAATCGGAGCTGGATTCAGGGCGATGTGAGGAACTCCGGCTTGGAGATGTTTTTACACAGTTTATCTTCAACATCAGCTCTCACATCACCTAAACACACAACAGCAAATTTTGTACAAAATGCACAATGCATTACTACACTTTACTTGCTGTAAATACTTGCACATACTCAGCCTAATTTATTAATGTACTTACGTATTTATCTGCATTAGCACAGTAATACTATTTGCATTTCTGGTAGATGCTAAACAGCATTTCGTTGCTATCCATCCATCCATCCATCCATCCATCCATCCATCCATCCATCCATCCATCCATCTATCCATCCAACCAACCCAACAAAACTTGTATCGGTTTTCAATCCTCCTCGATGCGTATAGGATACATTTTTATTTATATAATGTTAAAAAACACATTTCCATGTGTGTCCTACAAATAAAAATGGTTTATATGAAACCTTTAGTGTAGCATTGAGACGGTTGGGGTATAAAAACAGCCAAACGGAGCAACATTTAGTAATTTTGTCGTTAAAGCTATTTTCTTAAATAAAAAAAGTTGGAAAAAACATCTTAACCAACCACAAATCTCAAGTCTATAACCATAAACTTTAAAGTTATATATCTAGTATTTATAGTTCGTTTAATCAATTTGCTAATTATTTTTCATCATATTAATATTTCATATTAATCATTACTAGTCTTTTCATTATTTTTATGTTTCTTTCTATTTCTTTACTATTAATTTGTTTACATTCTGTAATTATTCACTTTTCTCTCCTATTTTAATTAATTTATTCATGTTATTTTAATAAATTACATGCTAATTTTATTTGTTAGTCTTTTATATTACTGATTTGTTTGTTAATATTGATGTAATGATTTAATTACCCCCCCCTCCCCCAGTCTGCTCCTTCACATCTCGCACATTTTCCTCAGTGACAAACTGAAAATTAATTTGTCCTTAAAGAAAATCCTGTCGTCTGCTTCCTGTCCCTCCACGCGCTCGTTACCGTCGAGGACGAGCTACAGCAGCAGGTGAACGCCGGAGTTCTGAGGAAAACATGAGCCTTTTGTTTTCGTTCTTTAAAGCTTTTAAACGTTTTAAAGAACGCTCGCTTAATGAAAAGACAGATAAAACAATGAAGAGTGAAAGAGTGAAAGAACCACAGAGTGTGTCTTCGGTTTAAACACTTTATCTCCTGTTCAGGACAGTTCAGTCGGATCAGACCGTCTCCGGGTCCATCAGACGGATTTAATTAAATATTCACTCAGCGGTGAGGGACTGAGCGCCTTTCATCATTACACTATTACACACTAACCATTAGTGACTGTATAACAGAGACAGAGAGATGGAAAGAGAGAGAGAGAGAGAGAGAGAGAGAGACAAACAGACAGAAAAAGAGAGAGACAGTGTAAGAGAGAAAAAAATAGAGAGACAGTGTGAGAGAGACAGGAAGAGAGAGGAAGTGATTATGGCTAGTGCGCAAATCACGTGATTCTTGTTCACTTCCTTCATTTAAACTGCGATTTTAAGAATCCAAGATGGCCGCTTTAAATTTTGCAAATGTCTTTTTTTGGAAAATAGAGATGAATTTATTTAGCTAATTATTCAGTAGGTTTTATTAATTATTCAACTTCTACAGTTAAAAAAAAAAAAAAAAGAGTTAACGTTTTAATTTTTTCAAACTAATAGATAAAACAGTCTTGTGCCACAGCGCCACCCTGGTGAAAACACACAATTGCAGTTACGGGATATGAAATCAAATATAATTAAAAATAATTGTCTGTATTTTTTTATTGTCAGATGTGCTTGATTGCAAGAAATCTGAACTATATATAGATCGTTTTTGCGAGAGATGATGGATTGGGTAACACGTATATGAGTTATATAAGATTAATGGATTAATAATTTTTTGGCTTCATTCTTGTTACTTCCTTATTAATCTCTTTTAGGCATCTTAGTCATTTTTAACGTACAAACTCAGGGTCTGCGTGCTTTCAGTCATATCGAGTGCAATCGTCTAACTCTCCAGACGAGCACTTAAGCACGTTGTGCCGAATGAACTTGAAACCCACACACAGCGACTCGTTAAGAGTCGGATGGTTTTAGAAGCTGTGTGTGAGTGGAATGGGTTCTTACCTGTGATCTCGAGGAAAGGCTCGGTGCTGCAGAGAAAGAAAAAAGAGCAAGACAGAATTAGGTCACATCACGGTGGTTCTAAAAACACAGCCAGACAGGCACGGCTTCTCCTTTAACCGCGGCGTCCGTCTCCCGCCTCACGGGGAAATGTTTGAGTTTTCGAACAGAAATGACGGTAATGAACTCCGCAGGGAGGCGCGAGCTGCCCGACTGATCGAATGCTCAAACACACTACTGAACACTCAGAAACCAGTCACTTCCTGTCAGTCTAATGAAAACAAAGTGCTCGACAGGAACCCGCCTTAATTCCTACACTTCCTCTGGCTACACTTCGTTGGATTTCAACAGCTTGAGACGGAACATAAGAAATATTACGTTTATTATTTAGTTTCAGTCAAGATTATGTTGTAATTATGTACTGTAAAAAAGTGGTAGCTACGCGGTTATAAGGCGTTGGGCTGCTAATCCGACGATCGTGGGTCCCTGAGCAAGGGCCCTCAACCTGTAACTGCTCAGACATATAAATGTATGGATAAGAGCGTCTTAAAATGGCAAAAATAATAATGTAGTGATAATATCAGTTTTAATAGTTTTGGCGACAGCGCTAAAAATATATTTTGCTAGGATTAGCTAACGTCTGCGATGTTGCTAGGGTTGACCAGGGTGAACCCGTATCGATGTTTTCGATAATAGAGACTCCATTACTCTTCTCCAATGCTGTAAATGTATTAATTCTAGCCGTGTCTATTGGAAAAGTAGCTATAAACTTGCTTAGCTAGGATTTTGCGAGCTTGCTAGTGTTGCCGATGTTGCTAGTGTTGATTCTGGATGTATTGTTAACGTTGCTAGCATTAAATGCTCATAACATTAGCGAGATTTACTAATATCTGACAGACCAGCTTCCTTTTTTTTATAACTGTGCTAGTTTTTTTTTTTAAGTGTGTTTGCGATGGTTTTGAAAGCAGGCGATGAGAATAGAATGGATTTTTAGCTAAAACGTAACGGCTTGTTGTTTAGGAGGCTTTTGAGACGAAAATGTGATGAAGTGGAAGTGAAAGTCAAGAAAACTAGTGTTAATAGCAGAAAGTGAACAAGAGGAAAATAAAGAATAGCGTGAAGGTTAGCGCTTACGAGCACAGGTTGGAAAGCTGTTATTAATCTGCTCCATAAGGTCAGTCATATCAGAGGAGGAAGAAAGATCCAGAAAGTCATCTGAGAAAACACACACACACATTTATATGATATAAAAGATCTGTAAGTTCTATGCTGCGTGTTACCACAAAAACTTTTTTAAAAGATTCTGGACTGGAATAATAATAAAAAAAAAAATGTGTGTTTCAGTATAGTGCAGTGTAGTTGCCATGGCAGTTGTAGCTAAAATAAAGAGAAAACAATGTGTGTGTGTGTGTGTGTGTGTGTGTACAGAGGTGTTAAAATAGCAAGATTTATAGCCCAAACACAAATCAAGGTGCAAGCGAACAGTGCACATTCAGAGGATTCCGGACTGTGTGATTCTGTGTGTATTTGTTTTCACCTGTGTGTTCCGTTTGACCTCTTGCTTCCTGACTCAGAGAACCAGAAGAGGAACCGCCGTTAACTGCAGAATCCAGTTCGGGCTAAATAAAGAGAGTGTTGAGGGTTATAGATCTGAATTTAAGGCTAATCATTTCAGCTGGAAAAAACAAACAATCACAAAAAAATGGCTAAATAAACACACACACACACACACACTTCAAGTGTTTTCCATAATTTTTATGCTCCTGTTACACCCGGCCTTGTTGTTTAGCATGAGGACTCTGACAGCTTCACCTCCCTAATGAGTAACATTCAGGCAGCACAGAGGAAAAATAACCAGCTGTGCTGTTTAATTAAGCTTCTTAGACAGGAGGAGGAATTATTAAAAGATATTTTATATTTTAGTTGAAGCGGAAACATATGCAGGGACAAACGCTCTCCTACAACAACAAAAAAAAAACAACAATATAAAACACACCACTAAGTTCTCCTGAGGACTTTGCTCACTATTACTATGCCTAAGGGAGCCCCAGGCAGGAGACTTGGCTATGATCAGATATCAGTCAGGATCTACTGTAAGGTTTTCTGGCGTGATTAGAGTTATATCAAAAACATTATGATAACGTTATTATTCTGTCTCCAGATTCCGCTTTACATTATAGAAAGCTACATTTAAAAGATAAAGCCAGCCAGAAGTTGTATATAGCTACCTGATGTAATGCCATAGCTCAACTAGGAACATTACTTCTCCTGATGTCTCCTGACTTTTTCCAGCCGTAAAAACTAGTTAAAGCTTTAGCAAGTGTTTAGATACTATAAAGTTACCCTATATTGAAAAATAATTATCTACTATAAATTCAGCTGGATGAGGAAACCGAGTGTATTTAACCTGATGCAAGAGCTGTCGTAGTCGGTACAACTGAGACTCCAGCTGTTTGTTGTGGTCCTCTAGGATCTGCATGCGAGCCTCTAGCCGGCCCTTGTGCTGCCGCAGGAGCTTAGCCTCGGCTAGTAGGTCGGCCTCGCCCGGGGCGGCGCCCTCTGTGGTCATACACTCCGCAACGCTGCGCTGCCTCTGCTGCTCTCGCAGCTGCTCATACTCTCGGCGCAGACACCTACGGAGACGCACATATAAAAATCAACTTCACAAACTAATATATATATTACATTATATATATATATATGTGTGTGTGTGTGTGTGTGTGTGTGCATACAGTGTTACAGCTACTGATGTGCTATAACATTATAACATTTACCAGCTTCAAATCGACATGAACAGTGTTATTCACACACCATCTTCGCTCTTAGACAGCAGCTGGATTTTTTGTGCAAAATTTATGTTTATTTTTTTGACAAATCACCACAAAACAGAATTTCTCTCTATCACAGCTAATTAAAACCCTAAACCACACAGCAGATGCCAGGGAAAATGTCATTTCTTTTATTTTTTACATACAAGTTGCGGTCGCACCTCACACTGAATAAAACAAATTGCAACCTGTCAAGATCTGGAAAGAGTACGAATCAAATTTGCAATTTATTCCACAAAAGACCTGGAAGGCGGGACTGTGTGTTTTGACAGACAGCTAATCTGCATACCGCTGCTCTTCCTCCAGGCGACCGATGATGCGCTCCAGTTCTCCTCTCTCCTCCCGCTCTACAGCCTGTAGGATCTGGGCGGGGCTCTGTAGCACCTGTCCGGAACCGTAAGCGCTCAGAGCGTGGGATTTGGAGGTGTGGGTGGGGCTTTGAGGCTGGCTGCAGGACGCCCCCTCGGCTCCAAGAGTCTGACAGTACTGCAAGATTAATGCGTGCTCTTCGTCCCTAAAGAGAAAAATATAATCATCGATATTTGCGTCTTCTTGATTTTTTGGTTTTGTTTCAAAGCAAAGCGCTGGCGTATCTCAACTAACGTCCGCGTTGACCTGTGAACTTTGACCATACATTATTAATTGTACTATTTGTAAGTATTAAAGCGTTTATTTATTGCAAACTATTGCGATATCCATATAGCGATAGCCACGTTTGCGATAATTTGATAAATTTCGATATATTGTACAGCCATATTTTTTTACATTCTTCTTTTTTGGGACCCGATTCGGATTGCAAGAAATGTAAGGATGGACCCATAACAGCTCAGTGTGTAACTACAGACATTACCTGAGCTCTATATCAATGAGCTGAACTCACATCCCAGAGAGCTGTAGATCAGACCGGCGAGTGAAGTAGTGACTAAATGCAAGCGAAACATAAGAGAGAACAGCAAAGGGGGACATCGAGTGCTAGAAACGAGTTCAGATGTAGTTTAGGTCTCCAAGGAGTAACGCTCGACCTCAATCAGGATCGATCCTAAAACGCAGTCGCCCGACTCGACTCCCTCAACACCGCCTGTCTGCTTCTCTCTACCTCCATTATCTCCCGTTTCTTTTTCCTCGTTTCATAAACATGACAGCTTTAAGTACATCCAGTAAATAGAACATCTTTCTTTCAGTCCTTCATGAAGAATCAGATTTATAACAATGGGAAAAAAATTAGTATCCTTCTTGTTAGCGCAAAGGTGTTGCCTGGCAACCACGGGATTGAACCCCAGGGCAGAAAGAAAACGCCTCTTTACCACGCTTATCATTTAAAAAGCGTTAAGACCGGACTGAATGTGTGCTGAACTTTAACCTCGCTGATGAAAAAAAAATTAGTCACGCTAACCGCTAATATAGCTGCATGATCCCTCGGTCGGCGCGATGCCGGAGACTGAAGCTGTACAACGTTCGTTCTTTCACTAATGAGCTGACCTGCAGGTTCTTCTCTTCATCCTCATGTTCTAGATACTTCTGCTTTAATATTTTCTTACCTACTCATCATCATCATCATCATCATCATCATGGCCACTTAGCCTGGATGTCGCTTGTAAAGATTAGCAGTAATGATTTGCTGGATAAACAGCGTCTCTAAAATGTATATTGATCTGGTAATCTCAATACCATTTTTCCAACATCAGCATATGTTTTGACACGATGCGATCGATACAGCGTTCATCAAACAAAACAGCGTTTTTAATGCGATGTGTGAGACACAGTGGTGTCTGCGGGATATATCTGGAGCTCTGGAGCATGTTTGTACAGAGAACTGCTTTAAAAGTAAAAACAAAAGTTAAACCCAGGGGTCCCATTAGCATTAGTCGAACCAAACACAAATACATGTTTAATATCCAATCACATTCTTACTGTAAGTGTAATAATATACCGCTTTAACTGGTTTAAAAAAAAATTATGGTTGTTTTGCAGTTTATCTAAAAAATTGTCAGATACTTTAGGACCTGATTCCGATTCTGGGAGAAGAAAAAGTTAATAAATAAACCTGTTCAGTACATTTTGGACTGCTTTCGTTCTTTGTTTTATCAAATTCGGGTGTTTCGACAAAAGCGCTTGCTTACGCTTATAATTTTTCCGTGCCTTGCACGCACACGCGCAGGTCCGCACCGCCGCCATCTTATTTGAATTTAGAATCGATTCTGGACTTTCGAGAATCGATTCAGGAAATCGTCAGAGAAAGAATCATGATGCATAGATGAACCAATTTTTTCCCCACCCCGTGGCCTGATGTTTCTCAGGTTTGGGAGAAAAGTTAGCTTTTGATGCTAAATGCTCTCATATTTTCCACACAAATGCTTTTTTAGCAAATTAATCACCACATCTGAGAGAAATGTTGACGTTCCCGTTCATTTCATCCCGTATTTGTAAACTTTTAAGACTATTATTGTTTATAAACACGACTCTCACAGTTATAACTACATATACATACTGAAACGGTTAGCATGAATCATAAAGCTAGATTTACTTAACAAAAACATACTTTAAATATAAACTTATCAGTTCGAACTGGATATTTATGTATGTAGACAGGACATTATGAATAATCACACACTCCGTTGTCCCCCGGATGAGGATGGGTTCCTCCATTAGTCTGGTTCCTTTTTAGCTTTTCTGCTGTGAGACGATGTTTAATGTTAAAATCGCTATACAAATAAAATTAAATTGAATAAGAGCATCACTTTCTCTGTCTCTATGTGTTTTTAACTCTCCCACACACACACACACACACACACACACACACACACTCTCCCTTTAACTTTATCTCGAAGCGTCTCCTCTCAGCGCTTTTACAGGGAGACTTTCATTATCTTTAATTGGCTTATTCTTCTTTTTCTGACACAGCCATCATCATCATCATCATCATCATCATCATCAGTCTGCTGAGACAAAACACACATATACAAACACACACCTGACGAGGGAAAGTCTTTACAGAAGAGACACGGGTTCTGTGTGGAAACTGGAAGGTGTGTATTCTTTGAAATGATTCTAACATCTGCATTTTTCTCTTTAGAGACAAATAAAATTGCTCAGTGGTTAAAGAAACGCATGTAAAGATGAGAATCAGATCAAACCGATGTGCTGATGCATTGTGGGTAATATAGCTCTGGTACTCACATGCTACCCGTGGCTGAGCTGCTGTCCGTCGGCAAGGAACCGTTAGAACGTTCCATCTGAGCCAGTCTGAAAAAGAAAGAGAGAGAGAGAGAGAGAGAGAGACACAGATAGACAGACAGTTTAAAAGAGAAAGACACAGAGTGAGAGATACCGTTGAAAAGCGAGGAGAAGAAAATGCAAGAAAAAGAGAAAGAGAGAAAAGAAAACATTTACAATTAACATAAAAGAGAGAGACAGAATAGGGTGAGACAGAGACACAGATAAGACAGGAAAAAGGGAGATTTTAAAATAAACAGAAAGAGTGAGAAAAGTGAGATTGTTGAGAAAGAGTAAAAAAAGTAAGAGAGAGAGAGAGAGAGAGAGAGAGAGAGGGAGAGAGACGGAGAGAGAAAGATAGAGATAGAGAGAGGCACAGGCAACGGGACAGATAGAGAAGGAGATACAAGTGAGCAAGATTGAGGGAAAAAGTGAGGAAAAATCATTTTGAGAAAGAGAAAGAGGACAAGAAAGAAAAAAGAGAAAGAGAGAGAGAAAGAGAGAGAGAGAAAACAGAGAGGGAATGAGACAGCAAAACAGAAGGAGAGAGAAAAGAGAGAAAGAAAACTTTTTAGTGAATTGTGTTTTCTAGCTAATATATGTATATTACTGATACTGAAAGTCAGACGATCGGACAGAGGTGTGTGTGTGTGTGTGTGTGTGTGTGTGTGTGCATGTGTGTAGTGTATGTTAAGGAAAAGCTGTTTTTACTGCAGATAAAACCTGAAACGGATCAGCGGCTGAATGAAATGAATACGTTTATTAACAGATGAGGAGGCACGAGCTGTGGGTCTGAGCGGACCGAGAGAAATAAATGAATTAATTTATCAGTGTGTAACACAGCCCGTTAAACACACTGCCACATGGAAGCTGTTCCTTTCATATTTCAATATCGAGAGCGGAAATAATATCTCTCAAAAAAAAAAAACCCACAAAATCACACACACACACACACACAAAATCACACACACACACACAAAAGCTGAATATTTCTCAGGTCTGGCAGCTGGATTGATGTCTCAGGTTGCCAAAAATCACACAATAGGACTGAATCCACAGAAGCAAAGCATTTACAGTCTTATAATACCTTCCAGTGTGCGTGTGTGTGTGTGTGTAAATCTTTACCTACAAAGGAATTTACCTTCAGTAAATCTGTTTATGTGCAAAACAGGGTTTCACTAATACTAATAGATGGTGTTTGTGTGTGTGTGTGTGTGTGTGTTTTTGTGTGTGCGCATGTGTGTCTGTTACACAAACAGAATGGCTTCACGTATTACACACCAGTCGGTGAGTCGTTATCTGAACGGTAATGCGTAATACGTTGCACATTACCATATTTGCCTGGAGTTAGTATACAATGGGATGTGTGTGTGTGTGTGTGTGTGTGTGTTACCTGCTGGCGTACTCCTCTATCCTCGAGTGTGTGTCATCATGAGGAAGCTGAGGTGACTGAGTTAACCTATAATAATAAAAAAAAAGGAAAATGAAACAAATAATTTCACGTCGGAACGAAATACGGCTAATAAAACGTGCGAGCGACTGGACCAGACTGTTAATATGGAAGGATGGACAGAATATGGAAAGTTATAAGAGAGGGAGCGAGAGAAAGAAAGAGAGAGAGAGAGATTTGGGGGTGGACGTGCAGGTGGATCGGTGAACTCATGCGTCCATGCAGGCTGCATGCTGTGGGTGAGGAGGAAGAGGAAGAGGAGGATGAAGTGTGTATACTCACTCATACTGCTCGGGACACATGCTGATCAGAGTGACCGGGCTGCAAGGAAAAACACACACAGAACGAGGAGAGAAAAGGAAAAATGAGAGGAGGACAGGACACTAGGACAGGGTCAAAGGTCAAACAAAACGAGGAGAGAAGGAACTTCTTTTAAAAGCAACAGGAAAAAGAAATAAAACGAGTATGCGGAACATGAGGCTTTATAACCGTCTCATACGCTGGTTTTACAAACACGTTCGCAGTTTATAACGATGGAATAAAACACTATTGCACTATGGTTGATAGCAAGGGTGGACAATCTCGGTCCTGGAGGGTCGGGGTGTCCTGCAGAGTTTAGTTCCAACCCTAATCAAACACACCTAAACCAACTAATCAAGATCTTGCTAGGTTTACTTGAAACTTACAGGTAGATGCGATGAGGCAAGTTGGAGCTAAACTCTGCAGGACACGCCGACCCTCCAGGACCGAGACTGCCCAAACCAGCTTAATATTAATATAGCTGACAGGACGATTCGCTAAACCATCACCTGTTCATTTTTAACCGACTCAAGTTGTTCAGGACAGAAACTCTCGCCTTACGTTAATGGATATAATGTGTTGTAAAATGGCCTAATGTAGCTTATAGATTATGTAATGTTACTATAGAACAAAAAGCGATGTAGTATCGATGTAGTAAATTATGCTATAGAAAAGTGGCCACAAGGTCACTTAAGGAAACAATCACTAACCTGTGAGACTTAACCAATTAAACACCAACTACCATGTGTGTCCCGATATCATCACGCTGTTTTCTTTAGCCGCGCAAAATTTTAAACATGCATTGTTGGTGGTACACCAGTCGGTCTGTAAACTGCTATTTCAGTCATAGGTACACTCAGTCTACCGACATATCTGAGAGAAATGTTGTCATTCCCGGCTTATTTGTTGTGTTTTCATGACAACCGTGGCTCTCCATGGATTCTAAACGAGTATGTAAGGGTTAAAAATGGCTAGTTAATATAAAGTTTAACTTCCTGGTTCTTCAAACTTATCAGAGCGCTCCCGGTTAAGAAGCGCTCCCTGTGTCTGGAGCGTAATAACCTCACGCCCCTTTTCCCACCCTGCTCGTTCTCCAGGCTCTCCTACTGTAATTATCTTTAATTGGCTCAAAGCAGAAACAAAGCTGTGTTTCACCTGAGCCATTAAAGCAACGCAGCAACCACGTGCACTCGGAAACACTTTGTGCTTTGCACAAAATATCAAACCAGAACTTGTGCAAAAAGAGCTGCGGGGTGAATTGAGTAAAGACGAGTTGTTTTATTATTATTTTAGACATGTTTTATAGCAGCTTCGACCAGAGCAGATTCCTTGCTCTATTTTTAAGGTTTACACAAACGTGGGCATTTAAACAGCAATGCAAAAGCATGTTAAGAGAAATATTTTCAAGCATCTTTGCCTTTATTGAGAGGAGAGGATAGTAATTGAAGTAAGACAGAGAGCGAGAAGGGGGCGGGATCGGGAAAGGTCCACAAGCTGGAATTCGAACCTGGATCTCCCAGCATGCAGTAGTGCCATATATGTAGAGTCACTACCCACAAGACTATCAGGCCGAAAGAAAATAAAAAATGTGTTCTTTATTTTTAACCAGATTGATGGTTCATTTTACTATTCTGAATTTTTTTTTTGTTTCCCGTAAGGAGTCTCCATTGTCAGTGTCTGAGGTCCAGAAGAGTCAGTACAGTAAAGACCTGAGCAGGACGGATTTTCAGTCCCGCTTCCAACCGGTCTTAAAAATAATAATAATAATGTCTTTATTTGTCACATAAACTTTACAGCATTGTGAAATTAGTTTCTTTGCATATCCCAGCTTAGAAAGTTGGGGTCAGAACGCAGGGTCAGCTATGGTAAGACAGGACAGGGTTAAGGGTCTTGCTCCATCAAATCTTGTCCAGTTGCGTCGGGTCCCGCAGGAGTGCGGGTCTCTACCTGACAGCTGCTATAACATAGGCGATAACTGAGATCATGGACAATTCGTGATGTTTAAAGTCTTAATGGTGCTAGAAATATTTTATTCTTACAATTTGGGCAGGACTGGTTTTGGCTCAATAACATCCACCACCTGGATTAACACTACAGTCTAGGGTTAGGGTCCAAACCTGAATTTCAGAACCCTTGAGCCGTTTCTTCTGTTTCTCGGTTTATGAGGTCCTGATGAACACATGGCCGGATTACTTGCTGCGCCGATGTCGGCAGGTAAGCGTGCTTTTATTCTTCAGGCGTTGGAATATCCCCCGAGGGCATCTGAGACGTGCCGAGTGTGTTTTTAAACTCAGAACAAAATCCAAAGAGACGTTTACGTCTCGTCCTGCCTTTAAAAAAGCCTTTATTACAACAGCTCAATGCGGTGCTGCTACGCAGCACTTAAAAGATCAAGGATATATTTATTGGAAGGCTAGAAATGAACTCGGTCTGCTACGACTGTAGATATCGGAGATTCGCAGCATCAGGGTTTGTGTTCAGTGTTAATCCGTATCAGCAAGGTCACTTCCTGCTGTAAGTTTGACAGTCATAAAGAATGTGTTTCTTTCTCTCTCTCTTTCTCTCTCTTACTTTTTCAGCATTATCCTCTCATCTGTCTGTTATTTGTCACAGGGACAGTGTATTTGCAGCAGGGAGTTTGAGCGATGCTGACATTTCGCTCTGCAGGGGAAACCACGCTGTACATATTTAACTGGCTTTCATTTCAAACACACAAATAAGGGGATATATATATATATATATATATATATATATATATATATATATATATATATATATATATATATATATGTTTCCTGTTTATAACAAAAAGAGTTTCTGTAGCTACTTAGGGCAGAGCTTTAAGGCTTGTGGAAGGAGCTATTGGTCTTGTTGGTGGGGCTATGGGCTTGTGAGAGAGACTGTAGGCTTGTGGGAGGGGCTATTTGTCTTGTGGGTGGGGCAATTGGTCTTCTGGGAAGGTTTATAAAAAAATTTTTCCCCAACAACCTCTCAAGCTTGAAAGTGACCAACTGATTTATTTATTAAATTCACATATTTCGTTACATGTCGATAAAAGTCTTCACACAGACCATGTGTCACTGTGGTCCCCACTGCTCACACATTTCTATTTATTTTCAGACAAACAAAAAACACTGGATCAATAAATCACAACCTTCCCGATTTGGTGTGGCAAAAAAATAAATGTAAAATATTTTTCGATTTCCACAGACGTAAAACGTGACCTTTACACGCTCGCCATCTTTTAACCGCCTGTTCTGCATCCTGAAGATTAATTTATTCTTAGAACAAGCACAGGAGCAGTGAAAAGACAGCGGGTAAACAATGGGTTATGGAAAGGAGGTAGCGTATGTGAAGGATAATAAACAAGGAGAAAAAGATCGAAGTCTTTAAATTATACCGCGCAGAGAGACCACCTTACGGAAGAGTCTAATCAGACACATCTTAAACACCATTATGCTGAGTTATACACCGTTCTGACAGCAGGGATAAATCCTACGCAACACACACACACACTGTCACTATACACCGAGTCTAGACAAAGCTGACATGTAAAATGTTTGTTTCTCACCAAAACGGAATCTTCTGTTTTTCTATTTTCGGTTAATAATAAAATATTCGATTCCTAAAGTTGCGCTGATGGAAATCGTGTGCAAGTGCAAGTCGCTTAACATGTATTTACTTGGTACCTGTAGCTTTTTTTCCAGCTTTTCCAGACGAATATAACACTTCACGAAAAGAAAACTTCCGGGTGGTTAAACTTCTTTACACGTTTTTCAGCGACCGCTAAGGTGTATGTTAAGGTGAGCTGAGGTGAGGTAAGGTAAGGACTTACGTTTCCATGTTGTCCCCCTCCAGGACAGTCTGCACAGGCAGGTATCCGAGGCGAGGGTGCTTGGCAAAGTACTTCTTTGAGCGAAACTTGTTTTTCAGCACTTTGGTGAAGTCGCGCATGTCCTCGCCTGAAGTGGTCTGAGTAAGAGAAGACATCAGACATGATAATAACAATGCAAAGGTAATATATAACTACAGAGACGTATTAAGATTACGCAATAAAAACAACATAACAAAAATGAAAAAACTAAAAACTGAGAAACAAACAAAACGACTGGGTAAAATTCAACAACTCAGGACCCTTTAGTGCAGTGGTGTCCAAACTCGGTCCTGGAGGGCTGGTAGCTCCAATCCTTATCAAACACACCTGAACCAACTAATGAAGATCTTTCTAAGTATACCTGAAACTTAAAGGTAGGTGTGTTGAGCCAAGTTGAAGCTAAACTCTGCAGGACACCCCGACCCTCCCGGACCAAGTTTGGACACCCCTGCACCCCTGAAGCAGCCCTGTTTATACAGACTGTAGGACAGTCAGACAGCTGAGCTATCGCTAGCTTAGCAGGTGAGTTATCGGAGTTCCTGTCAGCGCTCTCCTAGCCTCTCGCTAATACTGAGCTCAATAAGTCAAAAGGTTTACAGCTTTATTTACTCCAGCAGTCACACACTGGAGTGAGAAAGAAAAGCAAATATCCATCTGATCCTCCTCGCACTACACACTCATCCACTTCCACTCCAAACAACACAGAAAGCATAACACAATACACACAAAACCTACTACACAAGCTCCAACACACATTACCCAAACATCTCCACACAAACCCCATGTTTCTAACAGACCCCAAAATCACTTCTAAAACAAACACCTCCATCTACACTCCGGTGCCTCAACCAGAACCCAAAACACCTCCAACTAAACCTGACCGCTTCTATTCATATGGAACGTCACAGCTGTACTCCAACACATCCACAAAAACCCAACGCCACCACATAAACCCAATCAATAAAATCCCAAAAAGCAACCCTGACATTAAGCAAAACCCACCGCCTCCACATAAACCCCAAAACCCAAACCCCAACACCTTCAAATGAACCCCAACATTACACAAACTGTTACGCCTCCACACGGAACTCCAACATTAACCAAACGCCTCCACGCGAATCCCAACTACCCAAACCAAAAAGCCCCAATATTAACCAAACCCCAGCATTTCACCCAAAACCCAAACCTCCACCTAAACACCAATATTCCACCCAAACCCAAACATTCCACACAAAACCCAACATCACACCTGAACTCCGACATCACACCCTAACCCCAACTCCTGCACTCAACACCACAGAGGTCACACAAATGCAGGCACGGGATAAAAAAAAAAAACTTGCCCATTTTCTCAAGTAATAAAAAAGCCAATATCTCTGAGATGAAGGAGCAATATCGGCGAAATGAAAAAGTGCGGTAAAACAGCCACAGCAGGAACTCGGGGCAGCTTGATGAGCCCGTTTTCTATCAATCTGAGCAAGGAACCATAACCGTCTGATTCATCAGCAGGTGAAGTCCGAATATGCTCTGCATCCAAGTGTCATAAAGCTGAAATGAACCAGTAATGTAGCTCCTACAGGTGACTCTATAAAATGTGCTGTTAAATTCTCAATTCTGATTGGTCAGTAAGAATGAGAGCAAAGTGAATCAGGTCTCCAGACCCGGAAACGAGATGAAACAGACCATCAAGTTAATTTTAAGGCCATGTTTTACTACAGTTACTCAAGGTTATTCACAGTTACCACTAGAAACCACTAGAATTGCAAATGTTCCAACAGGAACCGACAAAGCTCGAATGTAAATGAGTTCAAGACACGTCTGTCCATACGGAAAATATCTTCAGACTGGAAACCCTTAGCTTTGGTATCTATAATCCCACACAGTAATGTCACAAATTTGATATAAAATGGTGAGAAATTGGATTTGTGTCACTTCACGTTGTGGTAATCTGACACCCCAATCAGTTGCAAACCTCAGAACTCTGGCACACATGTGCAATCAGGCACGGAATAACAACACGGCTTCATTTTCCACATCTCTCACGCCTGGTGTAGCGAGCAGGGATTCATAACGCAGCAATTACACTTGCGCCGAAGTCGACATCAGTCACCCACACAGCTGCGAGAAATCGACATTTCCATTACAGCCGAGCGCTAACAGCATGCTGCTAACAACCAGAGCGACGCTAAACAATTTCCACCTTCTCTCTAAAACCACTTGATTGGTTACAAAAAAAATAATTCTTAAAAAACAATTAAAAAAAATAATTAAAAAAAAGACTGGACCCCAGGGAGCTGCTGGAGGTTAGGTAGAAGGTGCTGGTAAAATTGGCTAGTTGAAGTAATGTAGTAGTAAAGTGTGAGACTCACCGGGGTGCAGTACTCTACCATGGGGTAGTTCAGCTTGTGTCCCTTTGCCGTGCGGCCCGAGAAAAAGCAACTCTGACACACGTCGTAGTTAAAGTGCTTCAAACTGCGATACCTAGAGAGAGAGAGAGAGAGAGAGAGAGAGAGAGAGAGAGAGAGAGAGAGAGAGAGAGAGGCAAGGGAGAGTGAAACAGAGAAGGAGAAAGAGAGAGAAGAAGAGAGAAAGAGAAAAAGAGAGACAGAAAAAGAAAATAAGTGAAAAGCGAAAGAGAGGGACAGAGAGAGAGAGATAATCTTCTTCTGATCTTTTGTCTTATAATAAGTTTTTTATGAGGAAAATGGGAACAACATTTTATGGTGAAGTTTTATTTTGTTCCAAATGAGACGCGAACTCAATAACTGATACTGGAAATAACAGCTGATTTTAAAATAATGTCCATGCGGAACCTTCAGTTCCCTCGGGTCGCCCAGTCGTGGTTCTGCCTGTGATATTTAGTGGTGTAAATCAGACGCTGACATTAATGCGAGCGCTGGAGCCTGCGGTGAGATTCAGCACTCGCGCAGACTGTCAAACACAACCCTAAACCGCACACTGCCCTTTCCACCTGCTTCGGGAAACACATGACGGAGCTGTGTGTGTTTTGTCTGCACACCTCACAGCACTCCAAACCCCATCGGATGTCATTTTATTGTGTGTGTGTGTGTGTGTGTGTGTATACCTGAAGCCTACAATCGGACACTCTTTACAGATGTTACACTTGGCCTGATGTTTCGCCGTCTCTGCAGCCGCCACTCTGTGCAGCACAGGAAGCCACACCATGGACTGTGGTTCGAGTCTCATCCAATCGATAAAATGCCTGGGCTCCAACTCCACCTTATTGTTCACCTGGTGAGGAAAAGGAGGAATAGGAGGAGGGGGAAGAGGAGGGGGAACTCAGGCAATGTGGTACAGCCAATCAATTCATCCTAATTATCCTGAATTAATGATGGGTGTTTTATGTAATATCATTGTCACCATTATAGTTTAGCATGGATCTGTAAGCGTCACCATGGAGACGACAAGCAGGAACAAAGGATTCATCAGGCAGAAGAAAGAAAGAAAGAAAGAAAGAAAGAAAGAGAGGAAAAAGAGATAAGACAAAGAAAGAGAAAGAAAAAGGGGCTGGGACAAGAAAAGACACGGAGATAAAAAGAGAAAAAAAAAGAGAGTAAATGGGAAGGAGTAGGTAGGGGAGACACAGACAACAGAAAGTACGTAAAAAGAAATTTAAAAAAAGGGAGTGGCGAAGAGAGATAGCAGAAAAGAAAAAAGGTTAGAGAGAAAGGAAGGAAAACAAGAGAAAGAGAAAAAGAGATTAGATGAAGAAAGAGAGGGAAAAAAGGGGTGGGGACAAGAAAAGAAGGCAGACAAAGATAGATAGAGGGAAAAAGGGAGCACAGAGTAGAAAAGAAAGGGACAGAGAACAGAAAGTATGTAAAAGAGAGAAAAAAAATAGAAAGAGATGGGCTGTGAGAGTTTCTTTGGACGAAACTCGACACCTTCTTGCTCTTACGCAAAGTTTAGGAGAGGCAGAGAGCTTTCAGAATCATTTCCTTCCTCCGTTTCATCATTCGTCACCGCAGCCCACTGGGGTCACTGCTGCTGCTGCCGTAATGACACGTTAGAGCAGCAATTACTCTTAAAAAAACCTTACAATTTTCTGAAAAATTGTCTATTTTCTCGTTTTCAGTCCTCGTGTCTCAGACGTGTCTCATCTGTAGATTGGTCTACGTTTGATTTTATTTGAGAAATCTGTATAAATTGTAAGAAAAGTTCCAGGTGCTCGGCCCTGTCACGACTCTCTCGTTCTCTCTCTGCTCTGAACTGACCTGTCATCTGGCCTGTCCTCGTTCTGTTGTCTAATACCTCTATCATTCTACACCTCACCCTCATCGATACCACTCCGGGTTGTTGTTGGGTTTTTTTTTCTCTCGACTTGTCTGAACTTTACCTCGGGCTGAGACCTGAGATCTCCCAGAGTGAGGAACATATCCCACATTCAATCTCCTCGCATAGCTCTACCTGTCTGTCTCACCTTCATTTCAATCTGTGACAACGACTCCTAACAGGAGAGAGAGAGGGACTAGAGAGAGCGAGAGAAAGAGAGAGAGAGGGAAGGTGAGAGGGAGGTAGAGTGCGAGTGTGTGTGAAAGTGCGTGTGTGTGTGAGAAAGTACGCTAGTGTGAGAGTGTGTGTTACACACATGCTGGAAGCAGCTCCTGACGCTGGGTTCGATGTTGCTGCCCCCGAACGCTGCCACTTCTCCGAGCTGTCGTGGGATCTGGATGGCGTCATGCAGCAGGAGCCCCAACTGTCTCTGATCACATGTGTCACCCGGCGAGGACACCTGATTAAACAGACCTGCACAAACACACAATTACACATCCGAAATTATAGGAAAGCATCTACTTCTTGTTCGAACCAGAAAACCAATCCGTAAATCCGAAACCTAAATCCCCCCCCCCTACAAAGAAAAGATCCTGAGTCATGAGGACGCGCCAACGCAGCCGCAACTCCACCAATCACACAGAGTTAAATTATATTCCAGAAAATGAAGCCACTTCATCTTCACACGAGAGCCGGAGAGGAAAACGGTGAGGAGCGAGAATTAAAACCGCATCCATTCCTCAAAGATGCGTCCAGGCAGCGTTACGCGTTAGCAGAAACAATCAATCTGCGCTAAATGAATAAACAATAAGGCGTGAACGCTAAGCGGGGAAATCGCTCCACCGCGCGACGCCAAGACAAGCAGAGACCCACAACACAAAAAAAAGTTTAAGCCTCAGTTGCTCGCTCACACACACGTTTGCACTCGGTGCCCCGGCACGGACGGCATGGTGACATTTAATTAGCACCTCACAGAGCTTGGGGATTTGTGGTTTCCATGCACAAGTGGGTGACTTAGATGCTGGAAAAGGCGGGAAGGGACATTTCGGGACGTCCAATGAAAAGCCTGAGAATTAAAGGTTTAAAGGGACTTTAATCACTCGACTTAAGCTGAATGATAAAAAGACATTTGATCAGAGAGACCAGGGATTTGTGCTTCCTGGTTCAAAACGATTAAGCCTGTTAAATCAGTGCTGCTTTATTATCCATCATGTGAGCGAATGTGTGTGTGTGTGTGTGTGTGTGTGTGTGTTAGACTGCTTACATTTGTACTTCTCCTCCAGGTGACCTTTACACAGCGAGAGCAGGCCGATCTTCATGGCCAGCACGCGGATCTTGCCGCTGCGACCCCTACACACACACAGGATGTCAGACAGACAAGTCAGTAGGTGCCATTACTAACGAGCACCACAAAAAAGTTAATCCTCGATCCCGACTGGTCAGAAGTGGAGCTTGATCGATATGTGTTTGGTCGATGACGATTATTTATGTGTTAATGCGAGCCTTAACCGATAAACAATATTTATTGATTGTATTTTTACTAAAAAGCATTATTTAATTTTATTTAATATTTTAAAATAAAATAAAAGAGACTAACATCAAAACTAATAAAAAATAATCATCGTCGTCATTAATGTCGTAATCGAGGGAAAAACAAGTAACTAATAGGTTTTGTTATTTTTACGGTGGTTTAGTTTCCCAGTTAAGCAGAACTCATAATGCAAAGATATAAAAAGATGAGGGGAAAGAGAGAAAGAAATTCAAAGAAAAAGACAAGAGACAAAATAAAAGAGAGAAAGAAAGAAAAAGAGAAGTAGAGAGAGGGAGAGAGAGAGAGAGAGAGAAAAAAAAGAGAGATAGTGAGAGAAAAAGAGAATTAGAGAGAGGGGGGGAGAGAGAGAGAGAGAGAGAGAGTGAAAGAAAAAGTGAGAAAAACAGAATTAGAGAGAGGGAGTGGATAAGTGGATTCGATATTATAGAACCGATATCGAATAATCTTAAATATCGTGTTTAAAAAAGTATTGGTTAGGGTTATTGATTATTGGTTTGGACAAAAGGTCAGGAATTTTCTAGAAAATTGTGACTCAGTTATTTTACTCTAGCTTATGTTATGTAACTGCTAAAAATAAACGACCTATCTGCCCTAACCCTAACCCTTTTTTATCCAATCAGCAAGCTCGGTTTTGCTCTCAAGATTTCTTGGAAGCAAAGTCGATTAACCATAAAAGCAAATTCGGCGTCATGGTCCAAAATTCCGCAGCTGCTGCAGAGAAACCAGGAAGCGTATTAATCACTTCACTGGCAACCCAACAGCAGACTCGGCTCGGTGATTATCATTATTCAGCAGCGTTTGTCCTGAAGCCCCGGGTCGGATCCTGCCCACCATCAGGCCCGATTCAATCCGACACTTTTATCCACTCGTAAGAGACGCGACGCTAAACAGGCGACACTCGGCTGGCGGAATGTTCATCTAAAAAGCTTTTATTATTATTAAAATAATAATCAGGAACTAAAGAGGTCGTTTAGGGCAACCGGCAGCAGCTGGAGCTTTCACAAATTCAACGATAAGTAATAATAAATAAATAAATAAATAAAATGAAACTATTTAAACAGAAATAAATAAAACAGACGCACTGCCTGAGAAATTATTCTAATAAAACCCTGAGCTTAATTTAACAAATAAAAAAAAATGGAATTTTGATTTTTATGTAACGGAAGTGAGTTTGTAATTAATAAACTCTTAATATTTCATTTTGTTAAAGTGCTCAGTCTGCAAATACATAACGTGTGTGTGTGTGTGTTAAAGACATTTAAAAGCCAGTACAGGCTATCTGTTAGCGCTTGTGTGTATGTGTGTGTGTTTGGATGAGTACATTTTGTAGATGTTAATAAGACAGTACAGTATGTGTGTGGGTGTGTGTTTGAGTGGTTACATTTTGTGGATGTTAAGGAGACAGTACAGGATGTGTGTGTGTGTGTGTGTGTTTGGATGAGTACATTTTGTAGATGGTAAGGAGACAGTACAGGATGTGTGTGTGTGTGTGCGTGTGTGTTTGTGTGAATGCGCACATGTTGTAGATGTTGAGAAGACAGTACAGAATAGTTGTTGGTATAAGTGTGTGTGTGTGTGTGTGTAGAAGCACAAGTGTCATAGACATTAAGGAGACACTACAGGATATTTGTGTGTATGAGTTTGTGTGTGTTGTATGTGTAGGTATTTTTGGTGTGTGTGTGTGTGTGTGTGTGTGTGTGTGTGTGTGTACGCATACGTGTCATAGACGTTAAGCAGCCAGTTGAGACACATGTCGACGCAGAGCGGAACGTTGACCAGGTCTTTGTGTTCCTGTTCCAGATCGTCGTAAACGGAGGTGAGACAGTTGATGATCTCAGGGACAGAAAGCTGTGCAGAATTTACACTCAACTTGTGCTGCTGGAACATAGACTGAGCTACAGACAAGTCCAACAGGTCCACTGGAGGGGGACACAAGAGGGACATCTGAGTTAGCACTTAATACAGAGTGAAGGGATCGAACACACACACAGAAACACACACACACTAACACACATATCTAACAAAAAAAAAAACAGAAGGTGGGTGATGACAATAACACAGCAAGGATCACCCTTACACACACACACACACACACACACACACCATGTAAATTCTTCTTGCAACAGTAATTGGCTGAGTTAATTGATCTGAGTAAACAAACAGAGCCAGTCATGCAGCACTAAATACTGCAAAACACAAACAAACACACACACACACACACACACACACACACACACACACACACACACACACACACTTACAGCAGAGCGCTTTTTGTAGTCGTCGTATCTTCATGGCGGTTCTGTAGGCAGAGAATCGCACGTGATTGAGATCAGCTGCAAACAGACAGAAAGAAAATCAGTGGCGTGTTTAACCCTTTCTCTTACTTGCTAAAACACACACACACACACACACATACATCATCATCCTTCATGCTGTGTGAGAGTTGTGTGTCAGGGGAGCATCAATTCAGTGCCTGTCTATCCTCACGTTACCATTAGCACAGCAGTCATTAACGGTTGTGTTAATTAGAGCTCTATGTTAGGCATGTGTGTGTGTATGTATGTTTGTGTGTAAGTGGGCATTGCTGAGGTGTGTGTGTGTGTGTGTGTGTGTGTGTGTGTGAGTTTGAGTGTGTGGGCAGGTTTTCACTAACTGGTAATTGGATGTCAGCTATCCTATAGGTGGACATGTTTATTGAGCTGAGACAGAATGCAAGTGTGTGTGTGTGTGTGTGTGTGTGTGTGTAGAATTATATTTCTGAGAAGTCATACCGAGGGAATGGTAGAGCTCGGTCATTTTAGGATGATCCCAACATGTCGTCTGTGTCTGATGGCTGAAAGAGAGAGAGAATGAGAGAGTGTGAGTGATTGAGTGAGTGACAGAGAGAGAGAGAGAGAGAGAGAGAGAGAGAGAGAGAGAGAGAGAGAGAGAGAGAGAGAGAGAATGCAACAGAAAAAAAGATAGAGAGAAAGAAAGAAAGAAAGAAAATAGAGAAAGAAAGAAAATAGAGAAAGAAAGAAATGGAACAAAAAGAAAAGACAGTAAGAGAGAGAAAGTCAGAGTGAGAGAGAGAGAGAGAGAGAGGAGAGGAGTAGAGAGGAGTAGAAGAGAAGAAAATGAGCGAGAGAGACAGGGAGAGAGAGAGAGAGAGAGAGAGAGAGAGAGAGAGAGAGAGAGAAAGGGAGAGAGCGGTCCAGAGATAAAATAGATTTGAGCACCAAACATTGAACTGTCACATGTGGCACCATGGTAGTCTCTCTTTTTCTCTCTCTCTCTATTTCACACACACACACACACACACCTGCTCTAAAGTACACAATGCATTATGCAGAAAGACTGACAGAGGCGAGACATAGAGAGACATGTGGTGATGAGGACTTTCACTGATGTTCAGTTCACTCTGTATATCAGCTGATCTGTTAGGAGAGGGTTACCGCATCATCCTGCCATATCCATCACCGCTACGAGCTCCAACGCGCCTCCGATAATTACACTCGCGCCGCGTAAATGTGCTGCAGGACGCCGGGATCCTGATCAGCAGCTCTATTCAGAAGCTGAATTACAGTGTGTGTTTGTACAGTTTGGCGATGAGAAACGCTGCCTGCAGGGGGCGATGCGTACGAGACTCATATCCCATCGATTACTAGCTTGTTAGCCGTTTTTGGCCAGATTTTCTTAGCCTTCGTACTTATTAATGAGTATAAACGTATTAATTATATCATAATTATATTTCTTATATTAACGTTAGTTATAAGAAGCTAATCTGACAGGATTTCCATGTGAAATGATAAAATTAAAGGTATGTTTTTCAATGCTTACACTTACTAGTTAGCATAATGCAGCTAATACAACATAGTTCAAAAATAATTGCAAATGATTTACTATATAAACTGGTTTTTATCCATGCTAACAATAACTTGTTTGTCAAAATCAGAGCTAATCTGACAGGATTTTTTAGGGGGATTTGTTTGC
The DNA here is from genome assembly GCA_005784505.1 of Bagarius yarrelli. Classification (NCBI taxonomy): domain Eukaryota; kingdom Metazoa; phylum Chordata; class Actinopteri; order Siluriformes; family Sisoridae; genus Bagarius; species Bagarius yarrelli. The sequence continues at coordinate 616,714 of VCAZ01000034.1, forward strand.
GTTTGCTAGTCATTAATGCTAACGCTAACCTGCTAATCTGATAGAGGGTTTTTATTGTTTTTTTGTTTATAGTTGATATTTTTTAGTTCTTACACTAGTCACAAGGCTAAAATGAGCTAATCTGACTCATATTTATGGAGACTCATAGATTTATATTGAAGTGTCAAATCTCAGAGAAGGCTTTTAAAATTTTAGCTGTGGAGCTTTTAGCCTTTTTAACCTTGTGTTTGAATTAGTTAGTGTTGTTCAGTTAGAGTGCGCTGTGTGTGTGTGTGTGTGTGTGTGTGTGTGAGAGAGACAGTCTGAGCCTAGTGAGTCACCAGGTCAAAGAGTCAGCGTCCTTCCTGGCTTGTTTCGGAACTTCCTGGATCTCTGAACCGTAAGACCTGCGCACTGAACTTACAGCACGGAAATTAACCTGTCAGTCAGAAGCTCGTTGCCGTCAGCTTCAAGCTACGAGACTCCCGTTAGCCTCTGACATTACACAGCTACCGGTTTCCCTGCATCCCAGTCAACAGAAGGACAGCGAGTTTTCTAATTAGGAAGAGGAGAAGAAAGGTCTTCCGGAGAGCGAGCTCGGATATGAGAATGCTAACAAGCATCAAACTGAAGGTAACATAAAGTTTTCTAAACGTCTAGAACTAGCCAAAGTTCAACTCTGGTGGAAACTTTAATGATAACAAAAGGGTCTAATGACGAAATCTTAACCTCATCCAACATAGACATATGCAGAACTCTGCGGTACAAAAACAAATTGGTTAAAAAATTACTGAAGTAAAAGTGTAAAAATAATGAGGACTAAGTTTAAAAAAACTGAGGTAAATTTAAAAAAAAAACACTGAGGTAAAGGTAAAAACAATACTGAGGTAAAGGTTAAATAATTACGGATGTAAAAGTAAAAATGATACTGAGGTAAAAGGTTTTTTTTTTAAATTATGAGGTAAAAGTAAATAAAATTCTGAGGTAAAATTTGTAATACTGAAATAAATTTAAAAAAAAAAAACTTAGGTAAAAGTTAAAAAGAGATTCTGAGGTAAAAGTTGAAAGAAATCTTGAGGTAAACAATTCAGGAATTATCTAAAAAGGTGTTGGGTCTCGTCCATGCGTTTATTGATAGCCAGGAAACTGACCATATGGCTGCCATCAGCCAGGTCTGCAGAGAGACATCAATTTGGCTGCTGTGTAACTCCATCTCCATCACACTCTCACACACACACACACACTCACACACACACACACACACACTCACACACAATCACACACAATCACACAGCTGGTTCCGACTTCTTTCCCTTTTGCTTTTATCTCCGCTTACTTTCATGTGCCAAGCAAGTGGGCAAAAATCCCTCACACACAGTCCGGGTGTCCAGATAGACATGTCTCTCTGCTGCCTGTCTGTCTGTCTGTCTCTTCCTCTTTCTGTTCTCTTTTTTACTTCGTCGCTTCTTCTAATAGCGGTCTTAAATCTCCTAGACGGTGATCCTCCGTGGAGCATGAAAGTCAGACGCTGACGCAGGAAAAAGTAAAGGAAGTCAGTAAAAGTGACAGTTTCTAACTACATTCTGAATCTCCTGCACGGATTTACGCTGGTGGAGCAATTTCGTTTTCCCTGTCCTTTTAAACATCTTTTTAGTCACTCTGTTAGAGCTTTTAGACCAGAATTATTGGCGCCCAGAGTGTCATGTTGAAAGTGGATCCATTTGTCTTCAACATTGAGAATATAATGGGGAATTTATTTCCATGTTTTGCATTAGGATTAAGTCAATATTTTTAAATAATTGTTGTTCGAAGGGTGCCAATAATTTAGGAATAGGCCAGGTTTTTTGGTTATACAGTGGTGCCTTGACCTGAGTTTAATTCGTTCCATGACGGTGATAGCACGTTACAGCCGTTTAGCAACAGTGAATGTAAATGTAGGTGGAAAAAAAATCAATGCTAACAGACATGTTTTTTGAAAATTCTTTATCTAAATAACTATTGGTAGTAAGGGTGGAAACTCGTTTTATGAATTTTAGAACAGACGTCCTTGGTGGTCCTTTGAATTGACCTTCCGATCAACAGTGCAACACCTTCTCCTTTGACTTAATAGTTGCCACATTTGGGCACAATAGATATTTGCTCATATTAGCTAAATGATAACTACCACCCAATTTACAAAAATGCTTTGAGTCTCATCATTAAACAGCTCAATACTGGTACTTTTTCATACAGTATAACAGTCAGACAGGGACCACAAAGCTGTGGAACGGCCTAGAGAGAACATCTGTGTGTTTCCAGACTGCAAGAAGGAATTAGAATTCAGAATCCAGCTGGAGGACTATGTTCCCGATCATAAACTCAGCTAATAGAATTGGGCATCTGAGTAACTAACTGGCACACATTTGTATTTGTGTGCGTGTGTCTGTACACGTCACTGGCACTTACTTTATGTAGTATGGCACTTTATTCTGGGATACTGCTCTCTGCCAGGGCATTTGGACCGAAGCTGTGGAAACAACACACACACACACACAAGGTATTTATTAAAACAACATTTACATTATTGTTGATTACCATAACCTCGAAATACGCTTAATTAGCGCTGACTATTTCTCTGACCACAATTGTGTTCGTCAGCAAGTTATGCTACTATAATATCGCTGCACAAACAAGACGAAAGATTTTGAGCTTTGGCTAATGATGTTTGGATTTATAGCTATGGCCGACCTGGTTAAGATGCTGACACTGAGATTGGAGAATGCCTCTGGGAATCAGCGGTATACCTCAGGGTTGGATGCTGACTTTTAATTGCTGGTCGGTTTGACAGACCATACATCTATATGTCTGTCTTCTTTAATGTTCTACAGCAGTTGTTCTCAACCTATTCTGAACAAATGCCCCGCCTCACCCACCCCCAAGTTAAGTTGAAACGCTTTACTGCCCCCCATGCACCAATACACATCCCATGCACACAAAAGAAATGTTTTGTTTTGTCTTTAAGGCCATAATTTTATCAGACCCACATTTGTTAAGTGATAGCATTAGTAGAATAAAATAGAAATCTTCCAGTCCAACACCTTAACTACTGCACTACCACTTCCCCGAGTCACTAGACTACAAGAACCTGAAGCACATCTCATGGGACTCATTCATATCATTTTAGGGATGAGATAATAAGAAGTCATTTATGGCTCCACCTTTAGCCACCTGACCATGTGAAGCTTAACTTCACTTTCTGGTGAACTTTTCTAAAGATTGGAGTGTGGATATGCAACTGCATCAATAAGATGAGACTCTGATGTCAGAATGTTGAAAGGGCTTCAGTTATAGTCCAGGGCCTCCACACTGTATCTTCATGAAGCTTAAGGACTGGAGTCCACTGGAGTAAAATTGGAAAGCTACAGCATAAAGGATCCTTCTCGTAAATTCTGTGCTACTAAATTCATAATGAGATAAAAGTGATGGTCAGGATTCTGCTAAAATTTGTCCGGTGCAGAAAATGAGAATCCGAACAGCTGTGCTTTCTGCCAAGTGTTTGCTTTTTGTACTGCAGTCTTTCTTCTCGGAGAAGTTTTCACTGCCTGGTTTCGGTTTTACACCTGCACCGAGTGGTAAATTAGGGTTGTTGCAGAGAAGAAGAAATTGCTCAGACCTCTGCATTCAGTGTTAGTTAGTTTCTGTACTTGTGTGTCTTTGTTTTATCTTTAACAGCAGCAGTGCGTGAGTAGCATCAGTAACAGCAGACCCTTCAGAAAATGAGATTATCCAGAGACGATCAGACGGACACATGCAAAGGAGACATGAAGAGGGTGGACTGATTAACCTCCGAATTATTCATCGCCAAAACCTCTATATGGAATTTGTGTGTGGTAGGAAAAAGGGATAGAGTGAGAGAGTGAATGAGAGAGTGAGAAAAAGACAGAGAGAGAGTGAGAGAGACAGAGAGAGTGAAAAAGAGGGATAGAGTGAGAGAGGGAGAGATAAAGAATGAGAGAGAAAAAAAGTGAGAGTATAAGAGAGATCGAGAGTAAGAAAGAGATAGAGTGAGAGAGTAAGAGAGATATAGAGAGTGAAAGTGAGAGAGAGTGAGAGTAAGAGAGATATAGAGTGAGTGAAAGTGAGATAGAGAGCAAAAGAGTGAGAGAGAGAGAGAGAGAGAGAGCATATAGAAAGGTTTTGTATCTACTATTGTCCAGTTTGTATATAAATAAATGTTAATAATTAATTCTAGACATTTATTCAGAGAGATTTTTATTCGTGTGTTCGAGTCGTTTAAAATATCAAGCGAATCCAGCTGCAGGACAGCTGTTACACAAGTCAAAGGTCACGTCCTCATCATTTCTGACAATAATGACATTTATAGAAAACTTGTGCAAAAATTTATCATCTACGTATCTCAGATTTACCTTAGACTTTTCTTTAGAATCATTTTGTACTTATAACAATAACAAACTTCTGTGATTAGTCCGACTCGAGAACATCATTTGCATACTGCTCTCATTCTGGCTCTGTAATTGGCTGTTCAACACCCAATCACACGCTAGTGCATTATTTCAGTTGCAAAAATGAATTAAATCAGAATTTTGATTCCTAATCAGAAAAAGATTACAGGGTTACTCAGTGTGTGTGTGTGTGTGTGTGTGTGTGTGTGTGTGTGTGTGTGTGTGTGTGTGTGTGTGTGTGTTGAGAGAGAGAGAGAGAGAGAGGGGGGGGGGGGGACATACTGGAGAGGAAGTGTTGTGATGAGGGTCCAAAGTCTCTGTGAGCTTCCTGTAGGAGCTTCAGTCTCTCCTCAATGGCTGCCTAGAGAGAGTGAAAGAAAGTGAGTAAGAGAGAGTGGGGGAGAGAAAACAAAGAGAAAGGGAGAGAGAGAGAGAGAGAGAGAGAGAGAGAGAGAGAGAGAGAGAGAGAGAGAGAGAGAGAGAGGAGAGAGTGAGAGAGATTGAAACAATAAGTAAGACTGAATGAGAGAAGTAATTCACAAGGTCAAAATAGATTACTAACTTCAAAAAGGATAAGACCTGTGTGTGTGTGTGTGTGTGTGTGTGTGTGTGTGTGTGTGTGCAAGTTTATGTTTTAATCCAAACCTTTTTATTCCATTTTAATTATTGAAAAGCCAACCCCCCCTCAACTCCCCCTCACACCTTCAGACAGGTAATTACGAAGGATAGGGAGACAGAAAGACAAGAAAGAGATGATGTGTGTGTGTGTGTGTGTGTGTGTGTGTGAGAAAGAGAGCAAAAGATGATTTATGTCCAAACAGTGATGTGTAACTGAAGAAGAGGATGAAGGGCACGAGGGCATGTAAGTGATGACAAAACAAAAATAAGAGGAGAGCAAAGTGTGTGTGTGTGTTATTGTTTGGACTATGAGAAGTATACACACAGACACGTGTGTGTGTGTGTGTGTACCTGCAATAAGTTCCAGCGTGTGTTCAAGTTGTCCAGCTGTCTGCTGGTGGTTGAAGAAAGCTGCACATCCAAAGGAGTCAGATCAGTCGCCAACGCATTTACTGCCAACACCTCCTGCTTCAGAGGAGCCACCTCATCCCGAAACGCCTACACACACACACACACACACACACACACACACACACGTCAGAATTCGTTTATTAGCATGTTTTTTTTAAATATAGGAATCCGAACGCCGTCGTCCTCTAAAAATTGGTGTATCCAGACATACACAGGTTTCAAATTCATCCTAAAGTCAAAATGGATAAAAGCATTGTTTCTATTCTCCTATTAACATTATGTGGAACCTTTTTCTGTGTTTTTTGATGCCCACTTCATGCTTATGTTTGTTAGCTAACAGAAAGACAAGTTTTAAGATAAGAGTGTATCTAACGCTGCCAACTACCAATTAAGCAAAATACACCTGTATCATTTGCATGCATGATTTTTTTTTTTTGTTAATCACCTGTTAAACTTGCCACCCTGCTGTCTCCTAAAGGGAAATAATTAGTGTTTTTGGATTTACCCTTCCCCGTATGTTCTAAAATCCACTTCTTCCTACTAATTAGGAGCAGACGGATGTTTGGGACAAACATCAACACAAGTAATTATTTTTTGGTCCATAGTCCACTTGCTTATTCACAGGTTAGTTAAAACGTTGGAGCTAACGTTAGTTTCTGCCCACTTGTTATTAATATCACCCCAGACGATCACCCACAGTGGTTTTGTCGATGTGGTCCTGGAGCGAGTCAATGAGCAGGTCTCCGACAGGCTGCCAGCGACCTTTCACCTCCTCGGGTCGGCTTAGGTGAACGTCCAGCTGATCCATGGCGCTCTGCAGGTCTTGAAGTTTCTCCAGAGAGCGTTCTACCTGCTCGTGCCAGCTTCCGAAATGTCTGAGTAGCCTCTCCCATCGCTCGCGTACCTCAGCCGCCTGCTTCCGGATAGCCCTCGCAAACCGCTGGGCCTTCTCTTCTGGGGACAACTCTAAGAAAAAAGAAGGGGAAAGAAGAGTGTCAATTGGGTGTTCATCTATCAGAAGCATCCGAGCATCAACAGTAGTGTGATGTACAACCTACAATTTCCACAAGTTTGTGGTCAGACCATTAAAGTAAAAGAAATCAAAAGCATAAGATGTTAGCCTTTAGCAAAAGCTACTGAAAGTTTGGAAACACCACAAAGGTTTGGAAGTTTGTACAAACCGTGTGCCTCAAAACTGACAGTAACCCTAAGGCATTTATAATTTTGTCTCAGAAACTTTGACCTACCAAGAAGTGGTGATTAAAAGTGGGAAAAAACAACAAAATGACATACATGGAATACAGAATGCTTTTGTTCTTTAGAAGTTTTTAATGTTCATGCCTTGGACAAATCTCAAAACTATTGCCGTTGCTCACTTTTGTAACTGTAGATCCTCAAATCCTTTCCTGAACTGAATTACCCGATTAACGAAAAAGAAGATCAATAACAGAATCCCTTTCAATTCAACTTGGTTCTACAACATTTCGTCTTTTAAACCCTGTGTTCAATTTCTGAATCCGTTGCCAATTCTAGAATCTATTGCAAAAGAAATTAAGAGGGGAACACTGTGGAAACCTCATGCCGTGCAGCTGAGGATCCTTAAAATTTGTTCCTGAACTTATCGACTGGCCTGAAAGCTGTTTGGAGAGGATTAAAGCTGATAGAGGAGAAACTGGCCTGGGGCACGGCTGAACGGTGGCGCAGTACCGAAGGCCTGAAATTCATTGAAAGGCCTGAGAAATAGCAGTAATCTGTTTCCTGGGGTTTGTGGGGCAGATATTAATCAGAGGATTAGAAGTGCTGGTGGTGAAGGTGAAATTCGTCCTTGCAGGAGGCTCGGCTATCCCGCTGTCATTTCTCATCAGTAATTTTTACCAGTACATGACGTTTACAGCAGTAGCATGAAAGCACGGCTCCTTGACTGATTATTCTGGACACCACCTTTCCCACTTCCCTGAAAGTGATGGCCTGGTGTCTTTTCTTACCCCCAAATTACAGAGATAGGCTCTGTGTCCTTGGCAACCCCAATCAAGATGAACCAGATACCGAAGATAAATGAATGAAATCATTTAGCTGTGTGTTTTACAGATTATTTTAGTGAGCCACCGCTAGTCTATAATTTGAATTCACTCTTTTTACTGCCAAATACTGATCAATCACACGGTGAAAAAGTTCACATGACTTAAACAGCCTTTGACTGATAAGAAACGCATGGTGTAAATGATGTGAAGACATATATTGATTATTACAGGTACTAATTTGCTGGACTGGGCAGAGAATTAGTGTGTTGGCTGGTTGAAGATCTGTCAAACATGAAGTTTTGCCCTAACTACAGATAAGAATCTTCATTTCAGTTAAACCGGATCAGCAGATTATTCACTACAAAGCTTTTTCAACTGTCCACTATAAAATAAGCCAAATTAGGATGAGCCCAAAAACCCAGAGGCTAGAAACCAGGAAGTTCCGATCAGGGTCTTTGGTTCCGTATTTGAGGCTGGAATGGTCCAGACTTTAAAACGAACTGCAGTCTCTAGTTCATTACTGTTGCTCACTCCAGGAAAATTGGTGTTTGCTTTAGTACAGTATCAGGAAAACCATAACCGAGCAGATCAGCACCCCTGTAATTTCACCTTGAGTCAGAAGGCACTTTAAACAAAGTCTGAGCATCGATTGTACAAACCTTAAGACTCCTTAGAGTTTTTCTTTCCGTGCTTGAAATGTCAGAATCCTGTCAAAAGGTAGTATTTAAAGCTGTTGATTAAAGGATAAAGGTCTAAATCCCGGCACCCTCAAATGCCATTGCTGGACTATTGATCAAGACCCCTAACCCTGTCTCACTGTTCGAAGGGTGTTATATTACTGCTGACCCCGCACTCTGACCCCGGTTTCTTAAGTTCTTTTAGGGTTTTACATTCTATTCTATAGCTGTACCTTCTTCTCTAAGGTGAGGAGCCCTTTGTCGACATCATCAACCAAAAACAAAATGGCTCCATAAACAAAGCCATAATTTCTATTTATTCTCTAAAATGGTACTTCATATCGGTGCTTTACTGAAGAGTCAATTTTTATAATCCGGAGTTACAACTGTACAGTTTATGAGCTGGATGGAATACGTTTCGTAAGCGAAAAAGCTTCTTCGTGCTTTGGATTAGATTGAACGGAGTTTATTAAAGTGATGCCGGTTCAAATTATTTAGTAAGAGTTTGATTTTTAAACAGAACGCTAAAATAAGACAAACATAAGCTCTGGCGTATAACCTAAAGTGAACTTAACTTATCGGGCGTTTTACTTCCTCTACTTGGTGATTAAAATGTTTCGTTGCCAGAAATCTAGCACAGCGTCATGGCGATAGGAAGATGGCGGCGTCTAGCAGCGCTAATCTGTTAGATGTAATTTGCTGCTGCAATGACATTTTCCTGAACTTAAATACACATTTGCTCTGAAAAGCAGATAGGAAATGGAAGAACCACCATAAATAATGTAACAGCCTCATTAGAAGATAACACTAAACATCAGCATTTCTGAACTAACATAACAACCCGTTAATAATGCATGTTATAGTTCTTCAGAGCTGCATGCTAAAGTGATGCACGGTAGAGCGCTGAGTCATGGTGCAAAGCTAGAAGAGAAAATATATAAGATGTGTGTCCATTATGGTTCCGAATCTCCTGAATCATTGCAGGAAACATGGCAATTTCGTTAAAGACGTTGGCCCCAAACTGCAAATTATTCAGATCATTTCAGTGGCAGAGCAACTAGAAAAAAACTGCGCCGTTATTTATATTTATCACTCAAATAAAGTGCTAGCATCAACGTTGAAGCAGCCGCATGCAAATGAAGGACAATTTCACACTTCGAGTCTTATGTTGTCTTTGCAAACAGCATGTCAGCTAAAACACATCAGCATCATGATGAAAAGCCTGATGGAAATGTTCTGGGTTGCTACTCGTGCTTGGTGACATCTGATAAAAAAAACCCAAAACAAACAAACCAGGCAGGAATAAAGTTCTTTAAATGTACAAAATTGGCGGCTAGCCATTACGTAGCTATTCTATAAGCTACGTATTCATCGACGATTCATCGTTCAGACATGCTTGCATTCTGATCATACAGCAGGTCCATATGTTTTTTAGCACTTAGAGCCTGACTAAATTCACCCATCTCCTTATGGGTTCCTGTCAAGTTTTCCCTTAAAATCCACATGCCTACAGTTCCAGAAATGCATTAAAAAGTGCTGCAGTGGTGTTGAAAGTTTTTAGAGTTTGTGGTGCCAAAGTTTTAAAGTTGTCTCCAAATTTCTTTGGAGTAAACAAGTCTCCGGATCCTGAGAGTTCTGTGACGAAAACTTGTATTTAGTCCTCGAGTTCCTGCAAATGGTTCTGGGGTGAATATTTGCACACATTAAAACTTTATGCAAATGTTTCTATGCCTTGAATAATAAAGTTTCTGGTAAAGTTTTCATGGTTCCTACGTAACATGTTCATAGTTTAAAAGGTTCTCCTGTGGACACGCGCCAAAGCATCTTCCAAAGAAAAATTCCTAATTATTCTAAACCTCCATATAATATGGACTTATGCTTAAAGTTCCTGAGTTCCAGTAAAAGATCCCCTGGAAAATTAAATGTAAAGTTCCACAGTTCCTTTGTTTAAAAAAAGTTCAGGTTGGAAATAAGTTCTTGGGTTTTTATAATTGCTCCTAAATACCTCAAACTCTTTAATATTCCGAGAAGTCTTTAGTGTCTGGAGTCTAAAGTTGTGACTAACTGATTAATAATTTGGAAGGAACTCCATAAAAAAGCAGAAAGTTAAAAAGTTTAATAGTCGGTGTGAGGAACCTTCTTTGCTTGGTATCCTGTATAATGTTCTGGGGGAGTTTCGCTTACACACAAACCTGTTGACTGGTCATGCTTCCTAATCAAACCATGCCAAATATTCTCTACAAGCTATCAAACTTTAAAAAAAAATGATTAGCGATTAAAATTACCCATAAAGCACTTGAACTGTCTAAAAAGCTCATGCCCACCACGGCAACATCACATTCCCAAAAGGGGTTGAGCTCATAAAGCCACGTCTCAAGTTCCCCATTCTGATGCTGATCCAACTCAGAAGTTCTACCTCGGCCTAAACTGCAGCATTTAAAGGGGATTTAAAAATCCAGATCTACACAATGGATATCTGAAGTGTGTCTTCTTTTATTTTTACACACACACACACACACACACACACACACACTCATGGTGTTATCTGCCACTTCCCTGAAAGCATGTCTGAAGATTTGCTACGGTTCTACGTAAAAGGACTGCATAACTGCAGCCAGCAAAAAACCATCAAACGATCAATCCCATGCTTGACTAATGTTACATCAAACACCTGATCCTGACAGACCGTCCAAACCAGAGCGTGTGTGTGATGTGTGTCCTTTAGAGGGGCAGATGAAAGGGTAAATAAATTGCCACTACATACCCTCTCCCAGCTTCTGCAACCAAGATAAAGTATTTATGTTCGGCTACACATGCCAGTGTTTTGAAGGTTTCTCCAACAGTTTGTCGCTTTTAGCCAGTGAGAGTAAAACGTCTCAGGTTTGGATCAGCATCACTAATCCAATCAAATCCAATTTCTACACAATAACTGGGAAAAGTTGCTATTTTAATCCTCCTATTTTTTTTACTATCCTAAAGAGTTTAAGCAAAAAAAAAAAGATCTGTATTTATTCTGTTATCAGATTTTATATCATCCCAGATTATAACCTACAGAAAATTAGTCCCAAAAAAAAAAAAACCAAAAAAAAAGCACACCAGTCTAGATCAGAACCTACAACAGACTAGATTAGATTTTACACTAGTCTAGATCAAAACCTACATCAGATTAGATTTAATACTAGTCTAGATCCGACCTACATCAGACTAGGTTAGATCTCACACCAGTCTAAATCAGAACCTACATCATACTAGATTAGATTTTACATCAGTCTAGATCAGAACCTGCATCAGACTAGATTAGATCTTACATCAGTCTAGATCAGAACCTACATCAGACTAGGTTAGATCTCACACCAGTCTAAATCAGAACCTACATCATACTAGATTAGATTTTACATCAGTCTAGATCAGAACCAGGGGTGTCACCAGCATTTACATCACATTTACAACATTTGGTACTTGTCCTTATCTAAAGCAATTTACATTTATTTCGTTTGATACAACTGAGCATTTCTGTGTTGAGGGCCTTACTCAGGGGCCCAGCAGTGGTTAGTTGGTTGTTCTGGAAAGTGAAGCTACAATTTTCTGATTAGCAGTCCAACATCTTAACCACTGCACTGCCACTTCCCATAATAATTTTGGGCCCTATAGAAGAAGTTACTCTTACTACTAATAAAACAGATCTACGGTGGCCACTAAAGCATGCAGACCCTTAGAATTGTCCCAACTCCCCCTCCTTAGGGACGCCTCTGATCAGAACCAACATATGTATAGATCACATCCTACATCTTACATCATGATATCCTAATATTCCAGATATAGATTAAGTTCTTACCTGTTTTTGGTTGCAGGTTCTTGCGCGGCTCCTCCGGCCCCTCAATCGGCTGATCAGCCAGGAACATCCGCGCCTGGTCCAACGTACTAACCACGATGTGTTCCCTCTCTTTTAGCTCCGCCCTCAGAGCCTAGAAACAAAACAGATTCGTTTAGGAAACTGGTTCTATTCTTTGTTCACTTCCTGGATTTTGTACGCAGAGGAATAAAGAAATTGTGAGGACCATCAATTTAGCTCATCAATTTAACCGAAGAGTAAAAATATCCACAATACCAGGTAGTAAAAAAAGGTACAAGTGAGTCACACCATCGACACACATTAAAACACAACGAGGGCAAATGATTCAGTGCGAGAGACGAGTGGAAAACGGATAAACGTCTAAATCCCGCTGTCCTTAAACACCTCCGGTCTTCGGTAAAGGGATAACAAGCGATAAAATCGCACTTCAGTCTAATTAGCTCTATAGTAGCGGCACCGGTTCAGGATCAAAGCGAAGTCAATCATGCAGGAAGACATGAGCGGAACACTGTATATGAGAAGGTTTTTTGGAGAACCCAAACTAAGTAGAAGTTTGGCGTGTATGCTATAGCAGCTAGAAGACGTCGCTGTCACAAGGTATCCTGAATAGACCTGAATAATCACCCTCAGCTTAGCGTATATTGCTAGCTAACTGATAGCAGAAGAAAAACAAACAGGATCATTTCAATTGATTATCTGGAAAATTCATCCTTAATAGCAGCTGTTCTACAGTGCCAGGTCACATGACATGCCAAGATAAGTCTCTCAGTGTTGCTCAGGAGGAGGACAGTAAGAAGATGCTGGAGGTTTTTTTTGGTAGCTGCTTTAAATTCCAGCACAGAAGTTACGCCTTCTTCTCAGCGCTCTCCAACATGATGACATGACCAGAAATGGAAACGCCGGTTAAAGAAAGCTGGGTGAGATGAAGATCCAGCAGACCCTAACCTGAAGAACCTGGACTAGAGAAACTCAGTTCAATTAAAGTGAGACCAGAAAAAAAGTGGTGTATGGCAGTCCGTACCTTGTCAATTAATGCTTGCTAACGAGAAATTTCATTAAATCCTATATAACTGTGTAAAAATAAAAGGTTCTACTGACGCACAATTTAATGTCACTGATCTGTATGGAGTCTTTACATTCGACCAAAAATGTCATTTCTATAGAAACAGAAAAAATTCCACACTGAACAGAAAGCCATAAACCTTCTGACTAGACACAACAACTGGCTCGAGAGCTTTACCCCTCACGTACACAAGCAGCTCCTGTTCCGTACAACTTAGCTAATT
>VCAZ01000034.1:635000-642500 GCA_005784505.1 Bagarius yarrelli
CAGACTATCTTAGGCTAATTGCAGCCTCAAAGACCTCTATTTCCCATGAACCCCTGTGGAAAGACTGAATTTGCTTATTTCCAATTTGAAGAACGCATTAATTTGTAATGAGCCGAGGTAAAGCTGAGCCAAGACTTTACAACAGACTCCTGCAAATAATTGATAACAACAATATGCTCTTTCAGCTTATACGGATTTCAGACTCAATACCAGCAATGGGTTCAAGAAATCCTTTCAGATGTGGCTGGAATTGGATTTATTTCATCTACGCATTACGGCTACCTACATAGATGTAGAGGCAACACGAGTACAGGACTAGATAAGGTCAGAATCACAGAGTAGAGATATATAAAGTAGAATAAAGAATAAAGAATTTTTAGATTTATTTAAAAAAAGTCAGGGTAAAGACCAGGACTAAAAAGAAATGACTAGTGGTCAGAATCAAAAAAATAGGGACATGACCAAATGCATGTATGAGCAAAGTTTCAAGACCAGTAGGTGTTAAAGGACACATTCAGAAATCTTGAAAAACAACAGTTATGATCAAGTTATGATCAACGCGTCTACACAAAGAAGGACCCTAACCAGACCAGAGGACGGTGACAGGGGACTAGAAAATGTGCATGGGCTGGACCAAAAGACGTAGACCAAAGTATTAAAACAAGAAGAGGTAGCACAGGACTAGTAACAAGGGTAACAACCATGGCACCTAGGCAAAACCGGACTGGACCGAAGATGATGGATCAGAGGGTCTAGGACTGGGATTTGGCCTTAGGGTCAAACCAGAAGGTCCAAACAAAGAGCCAAAATCAGGAAACCTTGAAGCAGGGGCATGATCAGAGGGTCTGAAAGGGATTGAAAGCAAAGTGTCATGGCCAGAAGGTTTAGAAAAAAAGGCCAAGCCTAAATGTGGGTAAAATAAGGGGTCCACACAAAGGGATGAAACCAAATAGTCAAGGGAGTCAGACAAAGGTCTGACCAGAAGGGACAGACCAAGGGATAATGACCAAAGGGTTTGGACAACGGGCAGGGCTGGGACTAAATGTTTTGACCAAAGGATAACAAACAGGAAGTCTAGGCAAAGTGACAGGGCAAGACCACCAAATTCACACTAGGCTAGGCAAAGGGACAGTGGAAGAACCAGAAGGTCTGGATACAAAAGCTGGACTAACAAGGGCTATAAATGAGGGGTCAAGACAACGGCATTAACCCGTAACAGGGTCAAGAACAGATGGTCAGAGGCTGAGGACCTTAGTGGTCTTCTACCACTAAGAGTAAACAAAAGATAAGACCACATGGGACTAGACCAGAAGATCTAAAATAAATTAAATAAACCAAAACAGTCAGGTTCGGAAGGTTAATGAGTGTGTACTAACCAAGCAGTGGTTATGTTGCTGCATTAACATTGGCACATCTCCTCCAATAGGCATCTGTTTAGTTAGTTCGTCATCCTTCTGGCAGATCCACCTCCACAACTCCTCGAGAATGGATAGCAGCCTGCTCCATCGCTCCGCACTGGCCTCTAGATGAGCCCTACACACACCAACACCAATTAATACCCATATAACACACTTCAGAGTGGTTGATAATGTGTGTAACCTACAATACCTGCATTCTGTAGTGCCTGGGTGACAATGGGACTGAACACTAAAGCAGACTATCAGCTGCTTGATAATTACACATGTTCACTAATTAAACCTTAATGAGAGTTTAATAATAAAACAGCCAGGTCCTCTTTTCAAACACACACACACACATTCATCTCTCTTCCCCTCGCTCTGGTCCACTTTTAACACATATTTCTCTCACTACTCTCGTCCGGTCTGTAGTGTATTAATAGTCATGTGACAGAACTGCACAGTATGTGTACCACTCCTGATGTGATAAACTGTTGTTTATTTCTGTTTATAAATAAGTGTACTACATGGTCTGTGTGTGTGTGTGTGTGTGTGTGCTGACCGAATGTTGGCCGATTTGGCCTTGAGTTCGTTCCAGCGGTGGTTCATGTCTTCCAGCCTCTGCTGCAGGAACACAGCCTCCTCAGAGCTGCCCAGAGCCTTCACCATCCTCAACTTGTTTCCATCCACACTCTTAAACACGTCGTTATGGGCATCTATCTCCGCCTGGATATCCTACACACACACACACACACACACACACACACACACACACACAAAAAACACTTATTATTATTGTAATGCACGTTTAATATAGCTTTTCTTTACAAATTATAACAAATATCTTTGACTGAATATGACTGAACAAACATACGGAATCAGGGAAAAACAGTCCCCTGTAATAATATTTACAACCAAAGAAACACACACACACACACACACACACACAGAAATAAAAGATAAGAGATGAAATGAACTGGCTTGGCCTTCACAAACCAGACAACCAGCTTCATTATAGACCAATCGTGGCCTGATTGTGGAACATCAAACGGTAAACAAAACCATAGGGAGAGGCAACAGGAAGCAATCTGGACAATAATTAGAAACACACACACACACACACACACACACCACACAATCAAAAAGCCACTTAATCTCCGATCAAAGCCTGGCTTGAGTAACTATGTACATGTTCAGATTCAGGTTTTCCTTCAACCCATTTCTAAATAATTTAGCCAAGAGGTGACCAGGGCAGGACTTCGTCCAGAGGGTATGAATCAGGGGGTCTAGACAAAGGGTTGAGGTCAGTCCAGAAAATCTAGAAAAAGAACTAGACCAAAAAAAAGATAAGACGGTGTAGACCGGTGGTTCAATCTATTTCGGACAAACACCCACCCATGTCAACCCTTTTCCTGCCCCCCTTTCCCAAAAGCCCCAGGCCACATCCCATACACACAAACTGGGAATTGTCTGTCATTTAATCAGACCTCCATTTGTTATAAGGGACAATTATTGTTATTATTCTTTAACAAAGATTTCCAATTAACAAAAGACATCAATGTCTATGGAGTGAGAATATTTCCTACCAAAACTTACAACCTGCTTCTCTTTGTCTTTCAGTCTCTCCTTCTGCCCGTGTCTCTCACTTCCAAACACAGAAATCAGTTCGAAACCTAATGCTCAGGCCGTGCTCTATCTTTTAGTCTGAGTGCTGGAGAAGCGGCAAAGTCACACACACACACACACACACACGTTGGGGAAACGACAAATCGGTATGCAGGTACACACGCAAACAACTCCCACCTTCAGCTCTCTGAGCAAATCAGTCAGACAGAACTCGACTCGGGTCTCAGAGGTCCAAAATCCAACAATCGCACGATAAAAATGCAAAAAAAAGTGTGGAATAATGCAGTAATACATCTCAACACCTGGGCCCCGTTTCTTAACCTATTACTCCATGCGGAATTGAGTCGTTTTGTGAACGCTGTGCGCTCGTCTGCCGGCTGATTGATGGAGGATTCCAGCACTGAATAGGATGTACGCTTACGGTGATCTATTGCGTCTTTGCTTGTAAAAGGAAAACCATTTTTATTACATCTTTAGCAATAAATCGACAAAAAAGCTTGCCTACGGAAACGCTGCTCCATCAGCCAGAAGTTAAATAGATAAGTAAAAACCTCCAAAAATAGAAACTACCTTCAGATTTATGACATTAGGGATTCGCTCTGATCAGATCTCATTTTTATATCCAATCGAGCAATTAAGGGCCTTGTTCTGGGGCCCAGAAGTGGCAGCTTGGTGATGGACCTACGATCTTCCGATCCACACACTAACACCTTAACCCAGACGTGTCCAATCTCAGTCCTGGAGGGTCGGGGTGTCCTGCTGAGTTTAGCTCCAACACTAATCAAACACACCTGAACCAATTAAGTAAGATCTTTCTAGGTAGACCTGAAACTTACAGGTAGGGTCGTTGAGGCAAGTTGGGGCTAAACTCTGCAGGACACCCCGACCCTTAGTTTTTGTGACTCTTTAGAAATATGGAAAACATTTTATTGTCATTTCATTACATAACTGGTGCAACAAACTAGGTTATTTAATTACAACGTAAATGTAACAGTAATTTATTAGTTACTGAAAAAAGGGTGTAATTAAACTGTTACTGATTAAAAATAAGGTTACTAATAGTAATTTGTTGTTGCTTTGCCTGTATTAGATTTGCGTGATGTCTTCTGCTAAAGACGTTGATATTATTCTCTTTTGATTGGTTCAGACCATCACATCTGCCAATTACATTAATCTGCATTGTCGCTGAAAGCTTTAGACTACGACAAGGTATAAAAATGATCTCTCTCCTTATTCTCTCTGCCTCTCCTTATTCTCTCTTACTCCTTTCTCTCTCTCTCTCACTCACTCCTTTCTCTCTCTCTCCCTCAGTCTCACTTTTTTCTCTCTCGCCTGCTCTTAAAAGTCTAGTTGGCAGTCTGAGTGTGTGAGTAATAATCAATGATCAGAGATTGCTTTAGCACATGGACACCAGAGTAAATGAGCGTATATTTCCCTTTCGCTCTTAAAGCATTATATAATCACTCCACTCCAGCTCCGCTCCGGATTTTCATTTTCTCGCTCACTCCATGCTCTCTTTTTGTGATGGAGTGTTAGTGGAGGGTCAGTGTAGCATCTTTAGAACATCACAAAATCACAACCATTTGACTCTTAAAAAACCCAAAACTCCTCACTCCGCTCAAATACTATGATGGACACACAAACACACACACACACTCCACAAGAAAGTCTGTCAGGCTCACTGGCTGTGTGTATTCCCAGAGCTACATTAGTGAGAGGCAGACAGGAAGCATTGTTTCTGCTCTCTATTTGTCAAGGGCTCATGAAAAAAGAAAATACTGCAACCAGAATGAAAGGGTTCAACACACAACTAAAAAAGGGCCGCGACCACAAGCACACATGAATCAGATGCCGTCACATGTAATCTCCAGGCTGCCTGACCTATTAATGTAGACAATAAAGCATCAGACTTTATTAAGTTACATAATTGCTCCTGAAACCTAATAGGTCCCCAGTGATATGGGCTGCACTCACTTTAATTTAACCAGTCTTAACACACACACACACACACACACAATAAAAGGAAGACAAAAAAGTAACTAATAAAAGACAGAAATGCGTAAGGGTGCCATTATTTTTACGCAATAAGCCTAATCAACCATAATCACCACCTGCTGCTGGGTAGCTGATAATGTGGCATGAAATAGTTTGTATAGTTTGCTAGGAAAATGAAAGGTTTGTATAGTCTGAGGTCATAAAATGTAAAGAGAGTACCTCCTCAAACTTCTTTAGCAGCTCTTGAAGACTAAAGTTCAGGCCAATCATCGTCTTCGGTTTATTCCAAGAATAGAAATTGTCCCGAAATTCAATTCTGACTGAGAAACTATCTGGCTCATGTGTGGCGAAAACTTGATGGACCAATAAGACAATTGGGGATACCACAGATTCTGGCCATTCCTGCAGATGCGTGTCTTAACTTACGCTGATTATATGTACATGTAAGTGGTATAGTTAGTAGCACCATACTTTCCAAGAGGAAATCAAAGAAAATCCGCCCCACAATAATGGATTAGAAATTCAGAACTCCAAAGATTCAGAAGGCCAAAAGATCCCAAAACCATAAATTTCCAGAAGTTCAGATTAGAAATTCCAAAAGAAATATAGCAGAAGATCCAAAAGTCTGGGGTAAAAGACCTTATATCCAAGGGACACTGTTCCAAAAAAAAACAAATCCAAATGCCTGGCATGCAAAAACCTGAAGAAAAGAATCCAGGGAATGTTGTTTTGCTTTTAAAGATCCACAAGAGTAGAACATATCATCCCACGGTGTAAAACAAGGATACCAAAACCGTAGGCAGAACATCAGAATCTCAAAAAAAAAAAAAAAATCTAAAAACCTTCAAAAGAAGGAAGCAAAACAAAAAATAAAATCAATGCAGAAGAGCCTGGCGTAAAAGAACCCAAAGGCAAAGGGGGGAAAGGTTGAAAAACTGGGGTATATAATTCCTGAGGAATAAGGGGAGAAAAATCACAAGGCAGCGGTAAATTATTCAGTATAATTCTGTATTTTGCGACGAACGATACAGAAACCTTGATGCTCCTGGATGTAGTGAGAATTTTACTTAACTCCACTGGTTTGAAAAGAATCCACAGGTTCTATCCATCTTGCCTGGTTGATTTAAATACGACTTGCACACACGATTTTACCCCCACACACTCCCACATACAGAAAGTGCCCTGTGTTCCTGGTCTCCTGTGCCCCTGTGGCAGGCGTTCAGGCTCTATTAGCTAAGTGAAAGGCTCTCTGTGTGGGGGTTGACGAGGACCATGAGGTTCTGCTTCACAAGGTGCCGGCGCATTAGCCGGGAAGGAACTGTGTGACCGTCATCAAAAGAACAAAAGTTAAGACAGTTTCAAAGGCAATCCATATCCCAAGTCAACTTTGTCCTTGGATCCAACTCTTCCCCTCGACTTGTTTCATTTCGGAATTCCAAAATTTCTTGCTTGTCCAGCTCTCCTGTGAAACTCTTCCAGAACCTTCCAATTCCTTACTCCTTTCATACCCTTAAACTTGCCATATTGCCTTTATCCCCGGAGGTCTCGTTCTCTTTCTTTCCCCTCTGTCACTCTCTGACTACAAGGTCCCTACTAAGCGCCTACTCCCAGTCTTCCACTCCCTCTCGCTCCCTCTCCCTTTCTCTCTACCAGCTGTTTATTGTTTTAATCGGTGTTCCCCTGTTCCACCCATCGATCCACTCCACCTCTTCCCTCGTTCCTGCCCTTCATCGTGCCATACTCTCCAAACTATCCACACACCCACCCACCCACTTCCTGAAAGGACCACCACTCGTGCAAAAAAAGCAAAGACAGCAAAGAGACAGAAAGTGAAAAAGTGAGTGAGTAAAAAAAAAACGCTCAAATCGTTTTCTTTTTATTCAAACGTTCAACGTTCTACATCGCTTGATTTATCCCTTTGCTCCTGCCGCTATAGTGGCGCCCTTATGGCCAGATGTTTGCGCGTGCGAGTGTGTGTTCGTCACGCGTCCTTTGATTTCTCTGGCTCAGCTATGGGCTCGTTCTTTGCCTGTCCATTTCTATAAAGTCACCCCGTCAGGAAACATGTGGCCCTGTAACTTGCACACGGTAGCGCGTTTGATAGATGCCAGGAAGGAAAACAAACTTTATACATGCTTAAATATTCATAAGGGAAGTCCTTTGAAGTGTTTTTACCTCATTAAAATATTTACATATTCAATTTTCAGGGTAGAGTTTTGATTCCAGGTCACACCATTCCTGGTAATACGGTAAAAAAGTATATCAGCGCTATAACACACACACACACACACACGCCAGGACAGCTAGCTTAGTTAAAATCTTTATGCAAACACACACACACCAAAGAGCTTTACTAGACATGCATACCGACACACGTGTACACACCACTAACAAACCACTAAACGTATTCAGTTTGGTTAAGAATCTAAACTTATAGATAACATCAGGATGTGTGTGTGGAACTTGCAAGGAATTCTGGGTA
>VCAZ01000034.1:645000-685000 GCA_005784505.1 Bagarius yarrelli
GTGTGTGTGTGTAAAAAAGTGTGTCGTCAAAAACTTCCAGCTTGTTAACCGCCTACAAGTTTTTAAAATATTCATAAACAGACCCCCCCTCCCCCCGAGGTCGTTAATATTCCTCACACCGGAGAGTGGCTGAGTCCTCAAATCCGATTGGTCGGTAGGATAACCTGATCACCTTTTAGAGCACGAATCTGAAAACTCTTTCAGGGTTGTAAAAATAATGCTTGACGTGTGTGTGTGTGTGGGGGGGGGGGGGGGGTGGGTGGTATAAATTCATCTGGGGAAAAAAAATGTATTTTCAATTTTTAACAAAAGAAGAAAGTTTTGGTGTTCCTGCCCCTGAACATGACGCTAAAAAACCACTGTGACTGGGGGAAATGGTAGCTCAGTGGTTAAGGTGTTGGACTGCTGATTGAAAGATTGGGGTTCGATTCCCAGCACCACCACGCTGCCACTGCTGGGCTCCTGAGCAAGACCCTTAACCCCAATTGCTAAATTGTATAGACGAGATAAATGTAAGTGGCTCTGGATAAGAGCGTCTACCAAATGCTGTAAATATAAATGGACGAAACACTAATTGCTTTCTGTCCAAAGCAGGGGTGTCCAAACTCGGCCCTTGAGGTTCGGTGTCCTGCAGAGTTTACCTCCAACGTGCCTTAATACACCTACCTGTAAGTTTCAAATATACCTAGCAAGGGCCAAGTTTGTTCATGTGTGTTTGATTAGGATTGAAGCTAAACCCTGCAGGACACCGGCCCTCTAGGACCGAGTTTGGACACCCCCCCCCCCCCCGTCTAGAGCGACAATATAGTGAAAATGAAACGTCCTATCTAGGGCACGACACTGTCCTCTCATACTCCCAACTGCACTAACTTTACATTCGTATACCTCCTCTTTGGCCTTCCACTTTGTCTCTTGTCCGCATCTCAATTTTCAACATCCTCCTACTGAAATGTCCACTCTCCTCCGTCTGGACATGTCGAAACCATCACAATGTGTCCTCTCTGAATCGTCTAACACGGCTTGTTCAACTAGTGCACTCATCACTCTCAAAGAAAATCTCAACATCTTCAGCTCTGCTACCTCCAACTCTGTCCCCTGTCTTTTCCTCAGTATTTGTCTCGCTGTTTTCTACTTTAAAAAGCTCTGAATTGAAAAAAAATGAAACAAAAAATTTTCTGCAATGTAATCACTTCCTCTCGACGAGTAATCCCGCCAAGCTGAGGTCATGGCGCCCCGGGGGAGCTCCCGAAAATGACGAGTCAGTCAGATCTCCGCACTGTCAGACGGCTGGCAAGAGGAAATAATCTCATTTCTTGTCTTTATCTTTCATAACTGCCTCTTCTATCCATCTCACCATCCATCTTTTTGTATTTGCCTCTGATCAAGTGCCTTCAGCAGTTTGTTTCCTGGAAATAATCTCTCTTTTTTTATTTTCTCTCTCTCTCTTTCTCCCCCCCTCTTGCTCTCACTCGTGCTTTCTCTCTTTCTCTTTTTGTCCTCTCATTCTTACTTGTTCTCGCTTTACTGCTCTTTCATTTTATCTTTTTCTTGCTCTCTCTCTTTGTCTATTTTTTGCCTTCTTTCTTTCTCTTTCTTCTCTCATTCACATTTTTCCCCTCACGCTCTCTCATTTTATTTCTCTCTCTTATTTTCTCTCTTTCTTATCCTCTCTCTTTCTTACTCTGTCACTCTCTTTCTTACTCACTCTTTCACTCTAACTTACTCTTTCTTACTCTCTCAATGGTTCACTCTTTCTTTATCTCACACTCTCCCTTTCTTTTTCTCTTCTTTCTTTCTTTTTTGTTTTTCACCATCTGCTCCATTAGCGGGAGCAAATTGAGTAAAAGCACTTAGTGGTGAGCAGCTTTTACTTCTGAGTGAGTTTCACATAAATCTCTCTCTCTCTCACACACACACACACACACACACACACACACACACCGTCACACACGTCTGAACCGTACTGAACTCTGTGACTCTTCACGCTGTCGCATGTACGTTTGGCCAAATGGAAAATTGGTTTAATGCCGAAGTTAAATTGAACGAATTTTTACCAGAAATGTAGCTACGATCACCGTGTGCTGGAGCTCATCATCATCATCATCATCATCATCATCAGCAAAGTAATGGGGAAATCTGTGAAGACTTTTTCTTCAGGTTGAGTTCCAAAAATTTTATTAGATTTTATAATTAAAAATAATCATCAACAACTGGAAGCTATTACATTGTACTGATTTATTTATTAATGTTTAATCATCCTGGAATTTTACGACTATCGGCGAGACCACCAACACCATCTTTGGCACCTGATCCACGATTATATCCACGTTTATCACCACTCGCTGTATCATAGCTGACCCTGCACTCTGACCCCAACTTACTAAGATGGGATATGCGGAAAAAGAATTTCACTGCGCTGTACTGCGCAGTAACTATGTCTTCCGTATTTACTTCAGATCAATCAGGAACAGTTCGTCCTCAATGTCTTTTTTTTTAATCTCCCTCCAAAATTCTACCAAAAAAAAAGTCTAAAAGCTGAGATTATTATTTTTGGCTATTGCCGAGCATACATTATTACTTTTAATGTAACATACAGAAGAACATGTTGGAAAAAACCTGAAAGAAGCCAGAACCGGACCAGCGTTTAATAATCTTGGCTGTCCAATGAGCGGAATTTTTCTACCACTTGAATCCAAAATATGATATCATAAATCACTAAAACTGGACCAAAAAAAAAAAAAAGTAAAACCAGGAAGTAGATTACAAAACATCGATCGATAAAAACCTCGATCGAATGACTACCAAAACAGTATTTTATTTATAATACATAATTTCATTAACATTTTTATTACTTTGAATTTAGGCGCAAAATACATGCAAGTTGTTTGCAGGATAACAAGTACACCATATTATTGGTGGTCTGCTCAGCATCAGGACACAAGCAGATTTTCATATGAAGCTCGTTTCTAAAGCCAGGAAGAACAACAGTAAAAAAGAGGCTCATCTTTGCAAATGGCAGCACATGACGCATTACCCCGTGTGTTTTGCACAACAATCCGTGTTTTTTTTATCAATACCAAACAGCATTACTAAGAGCTCAGCAATACCTGATAAACGGAGATATAAATCATATGCCCCCGCCAACCAAACACACACACACACACACACACACAATGTCCAATCATTTTTTAGAGGAGGGTGAAGCTAGGCCAGCACAAGGTTGCTTATTTCCATATACTGCCTCATGGCACGTGAGTCAGTCAGCAACTCGTACCCAGCCGTTTGGTCAAACAGGAGCCTCAGCTAGCAGGTAGGGGTTCAATTCTTTTCAAAATGATAAGGTCAGGACCCAATGCAAAATATCTACTGACTGTTGCTCTTATTAGCGTCAAATAAGTATCAGAATGTCAGGAGTAAAACAATATCCCAAAGCCCACATCTATACGGCATGGAGTTTCCACACAGCAAGGAGGGATTTCTGCTTTCCTGGACATTTAATTTTCTTCGCTGTGCTTGGTCAGTTTCTGACCTTTAAAAACAAAACAGTTTTACTATCAGCTTTTCTTTTCTTCTATTCACATATTCCAACGCCAGTCCTGAAGGGGGCTGGTCATAAGCCAGAACAGTCCCTGCTAGTCCTGAGACTGATTTGGTTGATATACCATACTGGCCATGGACACAAATGCCTACTTCCTTCCCACTGAGCTAACAAAACGGTGACCAAGTTCACTATGAGGTCCACTTGGAATACAAAGATGTTGCTCCCTAAATTGTGACCTCTCTGATTTTTAATTAATGCGAAATAATCCTTCCAATCAGTTACTTTTGTTGTTTTTCCCTTCAACAAACCCCGGCCATGGTGGACCCCTTGATTTATTAGTCATGGTTGTAGCTTCTTAATCCTTTATCACTATATGCTTACCTCTACCAAGTCGACCACGTACTTAACTCCCTAATCATTATGTATTTCTAATCAAGGGTTTACATCCATCAATTTATTCTTTAAGATGGTAATTAACTGTTTTGGGTGTAGACCTTAATCCTCGAATGCTGACCGACTGTACCTCTAATTTCTTTAGCTGTACAAAGTTATGTTCAACTTTTTATCTTTTCAACTCTTGACTATTTATGTTTAGATGATGCAAAGGATAGTTTAGAGTCTTCCGCTAACACGCTGGGGATGATGTTTGCATCAGCAAAGTTACCACCACCAACAAAATCCATAGTCCATACAACAAATGTCTTTGGATAGACACCCTTTACCTGTACTACAATCTGAACCTTAGTAAATCCCACTAAACTCGCTATTCAATCATGCATTTGGTGAACCACTTCAAGAGGGTCATAGAGAACCCAGGACCTATTCCATGGGGTATGGGACAGAAAGTACAGGACAACCTGGATGAGATGGCAACACATATAAGGGCATGACTGCACGCATTATGGACAATTTATATTCGGCCATCAGCATGTTTTTGGATTGGAGGAGGATACTGGAGTACCTGTAGGAAACTCAGGGGGCACAGGAAAACATGCAAACTCCACAAATACAACATAGAACTGGAAATTGAATCATTGCTGGATAATATCACGAAAAACACAAGCACAACGCAAGTCAAATATCATCACCACCATTAGCTTTAAACTGATGTGCAATGACTGCTTACTTGAAAGGCCAGACACAGACACACCGAGTTCAAGATAAATAACCCCGGATATAAATGCCACCGTGCTTAATATATAAATTCAACATCA
Source organism: Bagarius yarrelli (assembly GCA_005784505.1). Classification (NCBI taxonomy): domain Eukaryota; kingdom Metazoa; phylum Chordata; class Actinopteri; order Siluriformes; family Sisoridae; genus Bagarius; species Bagarius yarrelli. The sequence continues at coordinate 649,756 of VCAZ01000034.1, forward strand.
TTTAACAAGTCATAATGATGTAAAAGTTCGACTTAAATGTCAGAACCAGACTTTGGAGCTTTGACCTTTTTAAGGCAAGGGGATGATGTATTCTCGGTTATATGGCCATGGACAAAGGTGGTAATTTAGTATGTTTAAAATGCAACATTCTGTCCAAATTAATCTGTATAAGATATTGAGTGTATAAGGAATGGTAGTGAAAGTATAAAAAAATTTGGGTAACCTTCTGCCCCTAACAAATGTAATACAATTCTTAAGCTAAAGCTACATTGCAGAAGGCGATCTAATCATTCATAGTTATGGTCCAATTCTTATGTTACAGTTTGCACAAACAACCCTAGAGGCCATAAGTAGAGCATCAATTATTACCTCCTTAAAAGTCTAGGTTGGTCTGACCTGATTTGAGCAAATGGGAATGTCTTTTACTGATAGGATATCATTACAGAGTGTATGTGTAAGAGTGTTTCTAGCCTAATTAGTTTGATTAGTCCCAACTGCTAAACCTTTTATGTGATACCTTAGAAAAGGTTATTGTGCTGTTTACAACCCTAACGCCCTTCTACTTTTCTTTGACTTTCCATTAGGCACAGCCGGAACAAGCAGGTCTTCTCCATCCCCAGTCAGAAATTTTAACTTCTTAATCCAGCTCTGATGTATAAATTATTCAGCAGATTCTGGGTCTGCCCCAAGGACTCTGTCCAGCTTGAAATACCTAAAATTCGGCAAAGAAGCATCCAGGAAATATCCGTACAAGATGTCTGAACCACCACAGTAGGCCACAAGAGGCTCTACTCTAAGGTACTCGGGCATCACTAATGTTTCCATTTATATTATCAACCTTATTCTTTCTGTCACTATTAGCATCTCGAGGCCTTCAGTTACAGCAAAGACATGAATGGATCAGTAAAAACGAGGGAATAGAGATGCTTCACCTCTACAGATCTATGCAACAATGGAAACACTCCTGCTGCTGCTAATCCAATTCTTTCTCTTTCCTTCTTATATTCCAAGAACTTCTGCAGATGTACTAGAACTGTTCTAACCAGGTTCTGGTTGTAGAAATCTGGATTTTGGAACCGGGGGTTATGAATCCACATGGAGTCTGTTTTAAATTTTTAGCGTGAAGTCATTAGTTATGACTGTTGGAATGCTGTATTGCGGGTCTTTTTCCTGGTAATGCGCCACTGTGATATCACCAGTCACTAAAAGCTGAATCACTCGTTTATAAGGTGTTTGGTTTTCTATTCAGGGAACATTTCATTATAAGATAATTTACCTTCAACTGCTGGAACACTTAATTGTGAGGTCATTTTGCTTGAATTGCTGGAAAACTTAATTCTGGGGTGACTTTACTTTGATTGCCACAACAGTCCATTATGAGGGTATTTTGTTCTAATCCCTTAAAAGTCAAAAGTTAGAATTTTTAGAATTGTAAAGGTTGTAGTATTGTGCTCTAGATTTTGGAGGACAAGACATGATAATATGATATATGATAATATGATAATCTTCTTGTTAAAGGCTATATAAAAATGATAGTTAGTAATCTGCAATGTAAATCGTTTTTTTTCTTTGTATAAGTAGGCCGTTTCATAGCCATGTTTGTTGATGAAAGCTAAAGGTCTGGTTGGACAGTCTACACAGAACCCTATAAAAATAGCTCATTGAATTCAGTCCCTATTAGAAAGACTTTTAAACCAGAAGCATTATCCTCGAAATCTCAACATTAAAGGTTTCCTTTTATTAAATAATGCCTCTTTAAAATTATTCATTTTTTCCTAATTCTTGTGGGTAGCAAACATAAGACAGAACCTGTATGAGTCATTTATTTACTTTAGCTAGTTTTTAAAGACATTCTTGGCCATAAAGCGAGCAAAAAGCTTTTAGAGGTAATTCGTCAGATGAAAAGTACCTCAGACATTTTATGATTTTGTCCACTTGAGCAAAGTGAATCTATTAAAGGTGTCCATTTCGGGCCAGCACTTGGGCCATGGTCCAATAATCAATGCTTCATGTCTGACCAGTTGTTTCGTAGATAGAAGATTTCCACAGACTGGTTACAGATAAATGGGATATCATAATTAGAAATGCCTGGGAGTTTTAAAGAGACACACTGCAGTCTGGGAGGCAGTATAAATGGTATAAATGTCCTCCACTCGTCAGGCCAAACACCACCAGGAAGTTGCTGGATTTTGTGAGGTAGCGTATGCAGATGACATTGTGCTGTTCAGGTAAATTGGCATATTGTGCTAAAAATGAGAAAAGTATGCATTTTCCCTATTAACCAAAAGGACATCATCAAGGCGCTTGTGGTAGATTATATCCTCTTCATCTTCTTAATAGAGCTGCGTTTTTCACGATACTTTTTCACGAGAACTGTGCCAATAATTCTCAGCTTGCCTGATGAGTGATCAATTCCAGCCCACAATCGCTCAAACAGTGGGCCATAAATAACCACGAATTTAGCATCGCCCGTTAAATTGGACAGGTGCACGTCCAAGGGCAGCCAACCCAGCTGCCCACACTTGAAATCTCTCTCCATTTATGTGGGCTTGTATCCTAATAAACTAGTTTGAGTCATCCTGGACTAGTGCTAAATCCAGCAGCAAAACTTTTTTTGGCCATCTCTCTGTTGGTAAGATCTTTGTGTTAATGACTGGTTTTTAAAAGAGAGAAGGAAAAATAGCAACTCTTACTCCCACTCTCAGTCCAAGATATCCTATTGTTTGGTAGAAAACAAAAGACAGTGTTCAATGTTTATTAAAAAAAAAACCTACTTATTCAGTCTCTGTAATCACTGCTCCGGCTCTTTTACTTCCTGATTTTTTTTCTTGCTTATTATCTGAAGACTTGCTTTTTCTGCCTTGCAGCAGGTTTGAATTGGATGCTTTTGAAGCAAGCAGGAGTTCGCGGAACTACTGAAGGGAATAAAGCTGTCAGTCGATGTGTCCTTGCAAGCAGTTCACAAATCACACTCAAGGAATAAAAGCCACTCTTTCAACAGCTGAAATGCAATTTGACGTTACAGGGGGATGGCTGATGTTACAGCTGTATTGGCGCCACGGATCCAATGGGGTTTAACAGGAGAGGAACATCTTACCAATTACATATAATTAGGTTTTTATGGTAGAGGAAGACTTTTTCTTTTTTTCCACATAATATTATGCCTTGTTAGTAGGCTTGCCGCGATAGTCGGTGTTGACTGTGTTACCACAACACTTGCTTACCGCGACTCTGCAGCAGCAGGAGTCAAATTTCATTTACCACATGAGATATTCTTTATGTTAATAAAAGTTTAAAAGCATTTATGAGGTAATGAAAAGCAAAGGAAAGTGAGGAAAAGAGGGAGATAAAGAGGGAAAGTCTCTTATCCCCCACGGAGATGCCGGTATTACCGTCAAGTAACCGTTGGGAAATCAACATAATTCCGCTTGGTAGAGTCCCGTACGGTGCCGACCATCACTATGGTGTTGAGGATTTTAGCATGAAACTAATCTGTTTGAACATCATGTATAGATAAGGAAGTATCAGAGATTTGAATAGACGAAAAGACTAAAGTGCCGCTGCATCCTATTTCAGTTTTTTAACAGAATGCAGGTTTAGGAAAGAAGTTTATCAGTTTGCAGTAGTGAACCCTGCATCCTACGCTGTTTCCGTATCTTTTGGGAGAACGGTAATGGAACTGACTAATGTATGCAGCCCAGCCGAAGCATGTTAGGCAAACTGACACTAACGAAACCTGTGGGTTTAAAAATGCAGAATATTGAGCTCGGTGTCAGACAAACCCATTTAAAAACTTCCCTAACAAGCTCAGAAAGTTCACCCGTTCTTCACAGACACTCTGGCGGTACTCTTCATCAAGCAAGCTGTAGGAAAGAGTGGGGTTGTGGAGAAGGAGTGATTTGAAGGAGAAGAGGTTTGCGGCAGGGAAAAAGAGAGAAGATCGACTCAAAGCCTATAGCTGATGAAAGTCCTGATCAAAGAGTGAACGGAGGACATGGGGGGGATTGGAATTAGAGGATAATAAAAGGAAAACATGCTAGGTGAAAACATTTCCGCTTTATTTTTTCTAGGACGCGTCTACAGCGTCGTTATTCTGATGTGCCTTGTTTTATTACTGGATCGTTTGCCTTGCTAAAACATTTTTAAAAGTTTAACTAGATACATGACATTTTCAATCAGTTTGGATGTTTAACTAAATGGCTACATTAGCTAACTAACACAATTAGCATTTGGTTACACGCATGTCAATAAACAAGACAAAAAGGGGATGAAGGTAGTCACCTCAGTCCTGAGAGATTTGGGGTAATTATTTAACCCTTCTGACTGGTACCCTGACCCTTAGTTCCACCAGAAATCGACTGAGTAAATCAATTAAAAACAGAAATCAATTGAAAGGACATTTTTAATTAGTATGACGATATGAAGGATTTTTTTTTCCCCCAGTCGTAAGTTAGGACACTGTTAGTCTCAGCCTCAGATGTCACACCCACTGAACGTCTGATGCATATGGCACACGCCGCTGCGACGGATTCTTAAATGTATGAAAGGTTTACTGTATAGACTGTTTAAAAGGCGTGGAAGAGTTTTGCTTGAGGCACTTAAACATGACACGGCACAAAACACAATGTCATTGGTTGATTTAGCTGTCAGTCATCTGTTTTGTTGGGGCGGGCCTTAGCCATTTAAATTTTACATTTCTGGCCCTTATCCAGAGCGTCCTACATTATTCTCTACATTATACAAGTGAGCGATTAAGCCTTAAGGACCTTGCTCAGGGGCCAAGAAGTGGTGGCTTGGTGGTGCTGGGAATCGAACCTCAGTCCTCAAATTAAAATTAAACACTTTAGACACTGTGCTACCACTTTCCCCCATCCTCTGCCGTCAATCTGAGACGTGATATAAAAAAATATGACTAATGATATTTAACCCACTAACGTGCCCATATTGATTGATCCAAAGTAATCAGTGAAGAAGGATGAAGATGTCCTCCTGACTTCTCCAGCAGAAGAGCTGAGAGACCAAATGTACAGTGACGAGATTTACACAGAAAGCAGTAAAAATAAAACATGGTCTGTCGTTTCTGTAATCGAGAGCCACCCTGGCCGAAGACAGCAACCTCACCAGACCCCACATGCACCAGACTAATAAACGAGACACTTTTTTTACGATTTGTAAACGTGTGCTGTAATCTCAGCTCGGATCTGGCAACCCTGAGCGTCTGCTTCAATGTAAAAAAGGGTCATTTCTCACAATCTGAAATAAACGAGGTGAAAGAAATCCACCCGAGAGCGCTATGAGGTGGAGAGCAGGTCATTAATTATTTGATCTCAAGACGGTAAATGCTTTAAAAAAAGTACGTGGAAAGAAAAAGTGTGTGTGTGTGTGTGTGTGTCTGTGAGACTGAAAGAGAGCTTCAGTAAGTGTGTATTAGCTAGTTAATGAAGAGTCCTCTAACAGTGTATGTAAATAATGAGTCTCTCTCGCTCTCTCTCTCTCTCACACACACACACACATAAAATGGATGGTTTTACCTTTAGTTTTGTAAAGTGTGTCTGAATGATAGAGGATTTTCTTTCTGTCTTTCTCAACTTTGCTTCAGACAGATAAAGGCATAGCGATGCAGAAAAAGAAAAAAAAAGAGCGTGAGACAGAAAGATAGACTGAGAAAAAGAAAGAGACAGAGAAAAATTGAAAAAGTGAGACAATGAAAGCTACAGAGAGACAGGAAAAAGTGAGAGAGAGCAAAATAGAAAGAGCGAGACAGGCAAACGGACAGAGAGATTAAAAGAGACGGCGATGGGAAGACAGACAGACAGACAGAGGAGGAAAGAGGGATTGAAAAGAAGGGTAAAAAGAGAAAATGAGAGAAAAAGAAAAAATACAAAGAAAAAAGTAAAACAGAGATTAAAAGAGAGAGTGAGACAGTATGAGATTATGATACACAGAGAAATAGAAAGAGTAAAAAAGTGAGGGCGAAAGTGTGAGACAGTAAGAGAGTGAGAGAGAGAGAGACAATTCAGATAGAATATACATGCTTTGTTGCATACGACTCAGAGAGGCTTCTATCTTATGTCATACACACATACACAAACACACACACACACACTTCTAGTCAGCTTTATAAAGTCAGTACTAGACTATATCAAACATCGAACACACTTGCTTTATCTGAGTCTCTCTCCCAATTTCTGACACACACACACACACACACACGCCTAAACTTTAATCAGCATGTCATTGCCAGGCTACAGCTTTACTGATCTGTGTGTGGAGGTGTGTGTGTGTGTGTTCAGCTTCCCTGCCTGCAGTAACATGTCACACTCGTACAAGGATTAGACTCACATCCCCACCATGCAAATAATTCTTCTGGGAAACACACACACACACACACACATCTGCGCATGTGCGACAGTAAACACACACTCACGTCTGTTGAGGTGATTACTTTTTAATTAACACAAAGTTTTTAATCCTAAAGATTTATAAAGTGCTGCAGTGGCTGTGTGTGTGTGTGTGTGTGTGTGTGTGTGTTTAAAAGTGTAAAGTCGTCATAATCATCATCAGGTACAGATCACTGACGAAGGAAGAGTCCACTGTGCACACACACACACACACACACACATACACAAAAACACACACCCACACACACTGAAATGCAAAATTCAAACAAATTTAATTGTCCACAAGACACAACCTGAAACTGACAGGAGAGAAAGAGAAAGAAGAAAAGAAGGAAAGAAAGAAAGAAAAGGTGAAAGACCGACAGGGAGTGAGACAGAGAGAAAGACAGGGAGTGAGTCAGAGAGAGACAGACAGGAAGTGAGCCAGATAGACCGACAGAGAGTGAGCCAGAGAGACAGACAGGGAGTGAGCCAGAGAGAGACAGACAGGAAGTGAGCCAGATAGACCGACAGAGAGTGAGCCAGAGAGACAGACAGGGAGTGAGCCAGAGAGACAGACAGGGAGTGAGCCAGAGAGACAGACAGGGAGTGAGCCAGAGAGACAGACAGGGAGTGAGACAGAGAGAGGGGTGCAATTTAGATAGAATATACATGCATTAGTGCATATGACTCACAAAGCCTCCTATTTTCTGTCTCTCTCTCTCACACAGACACAAACACACACACACAACCTCAAAATGTGTGTTTGTTGGTGTGTGTGTGTGTGTGTGTGTGTGCGTGTGTGTGTAAATGTGTGGAATATGAGAAACGTTTTATTCTGTAAGTAAGAGCGCCGGCGTGTCATTGGCTCCCCTGCAGCCAGTAAGATTTCAGCTCGCAGATTGTTACATTTCAACACCGGGAACAAAGGATCCGACCACAACACCTCCACCACCCGCCGCTCTCCTCCGTCTCCACGCCGCTACTGTTGGTAGAACCTTTGCGCTGTGTGTGTGTGTGTGTGTCACTACAGAAAAATCACCACAGGAACCCAATTAGTAAGGAAAAGGAAGCGACGAGGAAAAACAACGAAACCCTTGAACACACCACGATCACGTCCTGTACCGTCGCACAACAACTAAACGCAAAAACCCCAAGAGAAAAATAAGCAGAATAAAACTGGGCGTGTCCTGTCATGTGACCTTTTGGGCCGTTGGATCCACCTGAAATCACATACTACTTAAAAATGTCTCATAGTATAATTACAGTTGGTATGAATGAAACTCGGACATACCTTATCCGCCATGTTGATATTGTCATGTGTCATTATTAATGGGTTTTTTTCTTTAGGTGCTTGTAAAGTGATGCATCACTGCTTTCCGCCACCACCGCATATGAAAAGTCGTCTCTCCCGCGGGATTATATAATAGTAAAATGTACATTATATGCATACTTTAAAATCCGGACGGGAGTAACAGAACATCTGGGAACTTTCGCGTACGTGTAATTCGCATACTAAGGATTCGGACATACTACTCGCCTCGCATATTCAGACTAGCACACTATATAGTATGAAAGTATGAGATTTCGGACCGAGTCTTATCGATTGGCTTAAACTTGTAGTACCTTTGATGCTCCCGGTCGTCTAGACGTCACAGTTTGTCCCTTTGAAGTTCAAAGGGAAGTTTTTTTTTTGTGTAGCTACAGAAAATTTTACCTGTTTTATTTATTCCATTTGAACAGAAAAGCATTTGAAACCTCAGTGTTGGACAAGTGAAAGTCTCGACCGAGTAAAAAAATATTTATAATGAATTTATTATTTTTATAATGAATTTATTTATTTATTTATTTATTTTGGGGGTTTTTATGTATACTAAACAAACCGTAAATAAGACGTTGTTGAACCCTAACCCTAAACAACCACCTCCACCCACCCCCCCCCCCCCGGGTTCTAGTGCGACAGTGTTCTTAATCTGGAGATTCTTTTTATGAATTTTGACTATACATCATTTATTCACACTGAGTTTATTGTTAAATTTAGATCCTGGAGGTGGTGGACAGCGTATAACTCCATGTATAAACTGTTGCTATAGAAACGGTAAGGGCGAATGGGTAAGCTGCCACTGCTGGGCCCCTGAGCATGGCCCTTAACCCTCAGCTGTATAAATGCGATGCTCTGTATGAGTCAATCCTCTAAATGCCAGTAATATACATGTATATATAATCAACACTTTCTGACCAATCAGGATCGAGGACTATAAATCAGCCATGTCGTTGTTTAGAACTTCACAAGAAGAAAAAGAAGAAAACGAACTCCGATCTATGTAGCCCAAACAAACTGTGTGTGTGTGTGTGTGTGTGTGGACTGACCTTGCAGAGTTTCTGGTAGCGTGGTGAGGTGATGGCCATTCTCTGAAGTCGGTGTAAGAACAGCACCACTTTCTGCAGAGACGTCCTCACCACAGCCATCATCCTCGCACGGCCGGCGCCACACTGCCAGACTCGCGCTGTACGCATCCTAACGTGCGCACACACACACACCCGTGCGCTCACATCCCCCGCCGTGAGCCACACAAGCCGTGACGGACCCTCACGAGCATGTCCCACACACACACACCCATACACACGCTCAGCGGCTTAATCCAATCCCCTTTAGTCCCACAATCAACAGCGTCCTGAAGCTGAAACCTCGGCGTGTCTGACTGAATGAACTAACGGGATGAGGACGGGGAAGCAAACGATAGAGAGAGAGAGAGAGAGAGAGAGAGAGAGAGAGAGAGAGAGAGAGAGAGAGAGAGAGAGAGAGAGAGAGAGGGACTGATGCTCCTTCCTGGTGTCACTAGTGATTTTCCATCGGCGTCTGTGACGGAGTGATCGAAGAAGGATAACAAGAGGAAAAAGAAATGGAGCAGAGAAAACAACTGCCTGAAATGAGACGGCTTTGACAAGAGAGATTGTATATTATACAGTGAATGAGCGATAGAGAGAGAGAGAGAGAGAGAGGGAGACAGAGAGAGGGAGGGAGCGATAGAGAGAGGAAGCGAAAGAGAGAAAGAGAGAGAGAAAAAGAGAGAAAGCAGGATTACATCTTACTAGACAAAGTGTAGGAGTCTGAAAACGAGAGAATTAAAACAAAGCGACAGATGAAGGGAGAGATTATATTCTACAAGTTGAAGACTAGACAGAGATGTGTAAGTAAGTGTGTGTGTGTGTGTGTGTGTGTGTGTGTGTGTGTGTGTGTGAGAGAGAGAGTTCTTTCATGACACACTTTGCTGAAATCAGAGCAAACCTCATGAGAAAAAAATGAACAGAAGAGAAATTAAAAAACATCAGAAGAGACAAGAAGGAAAAAGGAGAGAAAAAGAGAGACAGAGGAGAGAAAGAGAGAGACACAGAGAGAGTCTCTTTCTCTTTCTATCTTTCTCTCTTTTCTCTCTCTCTGCCCATCTCTCTCTCTCTCTCTCTTTTTCTGTCTCTCTCTCTCTCTCTTTTTCTGTCTCTCTCTCTCTTTTTCTGTCTCTCTCTCTCTTTTTTTTTTCTTTCTCACATTCTCAACAGAATAGTTTAGGAAATACACACAAAGTATCTGTAATCTCCTGTGTGTGTGTGTGTGTGTGTGTGTGTGTGTGTGCGCGTGCGCGCGCGTGTGTGTGTCCTGACCCTCTGCCGGCGGTTCTGCCGTGAGGACGTTATGATGCTCCTGTTTTCAGCACTGTAACGCTGATTAATGAGAAATACGCATTTAGCATCACATCGACCTTTCCAACGTCAGACAAACAGTCGCCATGGAAACGGTCGAACCGTCACACTCACGCTTTTATTAATCAAAGCCATAATCCGATGTGTGATTGTCGAAAAACTCAACAACATGTTTAAAGTGTAAACGTCAAAAAACTCTATTATCTTACTTACTCGACAATAAATCCAGCTAGCTAGAATTGTAACTTTTTGTCGTGTAGGGACGGTGTAATAGGCAAAAGGACAAAAAATTCATAAATTCATAAAATCAATTCATAAAAAATACTTCCTACAATTAGAATAATTAAAATTAAATTTTACCTCAAAAATTAGCCACAAAGCTAGCAACTTCTACAGTAGTAAACATGGCGGACAGTAAAGCTAGCTATATAATAAATCCTCTAAATCGCTAAAGCTAAACGCTAGCCAGACATTTAATGTTTCGCTAATCTACAATTTATAGTCAGTCTTTTGTGTGCTAGTCGAAATATTCACACCGCTAGACGGCGGCCATCTTGCTGCCGCACACACACACACACGCACACATACACACACACGCACACACAAAAAGCGAGTGAAAAAAGAGCGAATGAAGGTAAAGGATTGGAGAAGAAAAGGTATGAATGCGAGTGCGATCTGCGAGCCGTCATTCAGACGAGCGGAACCGGAACAACGGACCGGATCCAAATGTTCACCCATGATTAAAGAAGCAATCCATCACACACACACTACACATACACTACACACACACTTTATACACTACACACACTCCACACACTCATTTCACTCCAAACTATTAAATTAACACACTTTCTACACACCCTACACACTCTACACTCCACTTGGTACACTTAGCACTCCACACACACACACACACTATACACTCTACAACCATTAACTTAATACACTCCACGCCGTCTACACACACACACACTCCACGCCCTCTGCACACACACTCCCACGCCCTCTGCACACACACTCCACGCCCTCTGCACACACACTCCACGCTCCACACACACTCCACGCCCTCTGCACACACACTCCACGCCCTATGCACACACACTCCACGCCCTATGCACACACACTCCACGCCCTATGCACACCACTCCAAGTGTTTCCAACTTGATACACTTCACACTCCACACAAACACACACTATACACTATTAACTTAATACACTCCACACGCTCTACACACTCACACTACACACTTATATGTACACTTAAATTTATAAAAGTGTGTACACATACATACATATATACTGTATATATACACACACATACATATATATATATATATATATATATACTGTATATATATACATACACATACATATATATACTGTATATATACACACCACATACATATATATATATATATATATATATACTGTATATATATACACACACATATACCATATATATATACATATATATATATATATATATATACACTGTATATATACACACACATACATATATATATATCATATATATATATACTACTGTATATATATACACACACACATATATATATACATATATATATATATACTGTATATATACACACACATATATATATACTGTATATATACACACACATACATACATATATATATATATACATATATATACACACACATACATATATATATACTGTATATATACACACACATACATATATATATATACTGTATATATATACACACACATACATATATATATACTGTATATATATATACTGACACACACATACATATATATATACTGTATATATATATACACACACATACATATCATATATATACTGTATATATACACACACATACATACATATATATACTGTATATACACACATACACATATATATACTGTATATACACACATACACATATATATACTGTATATATATATACACACACATACACATATATATACTGTATATATACACACACACATATCTGCCTTTTCTCATGATGGAGTCGTCTAACAGACACACAGGCAGTTACACTCCGATTGAAGTATTTAACTCTTAAAGCGTTTTTCTGATATTAATGATGGACCAAAGGCTTTTCAACGTCGTCACAGGTGCAGCTCAGCGGCGTAAGAAAACCTACTGGAACGACCTTCAGTGTGTGTTTAAGCACAAGGTAACGATGCTGACAGGCTGATTGGAGATGTTTGAAAGGACAGCTGTTGCTCTGTGAGACATGACAGGGTTAAACTGTCCTACTCGTATTCTGAGAAATAAAGCTGGAATGAAGACGTGTTGAGAAGGTGACATGGTTCCTTTGGAGTGAAGAAGAAGATAAGAACCAAATGCTGAGGAATGTTTTTTCCAATTTCTATTTCCAGTATCATCACCTCATTCTTCAGATTCCAAACCATTCCTGTCTCTCGACTCGTTTTTGTTTTTTTCGAGTTTTAGGATCTTTAATTCACAAAACATTAAAGCTCACGTCTCCGCCTAAGATAAAGAAATTATAAATGAAACTATAAAAGTGCCAGAAAAGAACTAAAGTTTGGAGCAAGTAACAAAAAATAAAAACAGGGAGTTAATCGAAAAAGATAATTGAAAAGGATAAGAAAGAAGGGAAGAAAATGGAAGAGAAAAGAAAGGGAAAACGACAGGATGGGAAGGAAAGGATAAATAAAAGAAAGAAAGAAAAGGAAATAGAAAGGGAAAAGGGAAAGGAAAGAGACAGAAAGAGACAGAGAAGAAGACAAAGAAAGGGAAAGGGACAGAGGTGAAAAGGAAAGGGACAGGGAGGAAAGGAAATAGAGGGAAAGAAAAGAAAAGGAAAGGAAAAGGGAAAAAAAGGAAAAAGGAAAAAAAAGAAAGAGACAGAAAAAAAAGACAGAGTAAGGGAAAGAAAAAGGAAGGAGAAAGAGATGGAAAGGAAAGGACAAGAATTAAAAAAGAAACAGGAAAGTAAAATAAAGAATTAGAAGTAAAGGCTAAAGAAAAGAAAGAAAATATTTAAAAGAAAGAAGAAGGAAAGGACAGGGTAACAAAACATGTCTTAGGATCTTCGATTTTAGCCCATCGTCCCTCCATCATTCAGCCCTTCAGCATTTTAAGAAGGTTAAATGCACTCGCCGCGGTGGTCTGGAGCGGCGTGAGACCCCGGGAGACTGGAGGCAGGTGTTGAGCGAAACCTCCTCACGGTCTGGTGCAACTGCTTTAATGTGCACCGGAGGTGTTTTATAAACGCTGGTGATTTTAATGTTCTTTTCCACTTTAGTAGTCTTTACTGAACCCCCCCCCCCCCCCAACACACCCTTCTGCGATCCTGGGGGTCTGACTAAAAACACTTTATTCACCAAAGTCAAAGTTGGACACAGAATTTTCTCTGATGACCTCACTAAACGTCCAGGTTCCTGAAAAAAAGGGTACTCTGATACCAGGTGACCGATAATATAACCCATAATATCTCTGGGTTTAGTCTGTCTCAAATACCGGCTTTGAGTTGTAGTTAAAGCTCCTGCTAAACACACACACACACACACACACATATATATATATATATATATATATATATATATATATATATATATATATATATATATATATATATATATATATATATATATATATATATATATATATATATATATCACACACACTGATTTACATTTTAAACATGTACACACCCCGGGTTTGCTGTAAGCCTGAACAAATGAGGGTCAAGGAGGTGATAATGGAATAAAAGGTGTGTTTAACACACACACACACACACACACACACACACACACACACGCTATGTCTAATTATATCCACGTTTGACTACACTGTAAACATGTCAGATTGCCTGGATGTCAGGAGACAGTTTGTATAAATTAGAAACAAGTCTACACACACACACACACACTTTTAGATACCACAACATGAATCATCTTGTCTCAGCAGTGACATCACCGGCGTCCCGTCGTGTCAAAGCCCACACTGCGAACACAGTACTTACGTCGAGTTGATTCTTCAGCTCTCGGACGTGGGCGGAGTCTTGAGATAGTTCCTCCCTCTGGGAGGCGTCGGCCAAAACGTTCACGGTGGTCTCGGCTTCCTGCAGCCATTTAAGGAAGCCCTCAAGCTCCCTGAGGGACACCTGGAGGTTCTTCAGCTCAGAGTCAAGAACAGCCTGACGATCTGACGCCCTGAGGACATGTGACACGTTACAATTAACACCTACACACACACACACACAGCAAGGACATACGAGTGACGACTTTTTCTGTGTCCTTAGTAAAGATAAAAAAATGCAAAAATCGCACTACAAAAGTACCAGAGGAGGAAGTTAAAGAAAGAAGAAGAAAAAGCAAGTAAAAGAAAAAAAGAAAATATATAGAGAGAAAGTAGAAAAGAAAGAAAAAGGAAAGAAAGAAGTGAAAGGAGTAAAAGAAAGGGAAAAGGTAAAAAGTGAAAGAGAGATGAAAGGACAAAAATAAAAAAAGGTAAGAGAAAAAACATCATAAGGAACAGAAATGAAAGGAAGAAAAAGGAATGAAAAGAACTTGAAAGAAAGTCATAAGAAAGAGAATGAAGGAAAGGGAAGTGGAAAAGGGGAGAAAGGGAAGTTGGGAAATAAAATGCAATAGAAGGAAAGAAAGAAAAAAGAAAGTTAAGTAAGAAAAAAAAACATGAATGGAAGTGAAAAAAAAACTGAACAAAAAGGAGGGAAAAAGGGAAACTGAAGAGGAAAGGAAAAGAAGGGAAGGACAAAAAAATGAGTTTACAACATAAACTCACCACCATGTGTGTGTGTGTGTGTGTGTGTTGCATTGTTTGTTCCATGCTGTGTGTACTTAGCGTGTTCAATGTCAGGTATTGTGTGTGTGTGTGTGTGTGTGTGTGTGTACCTGTTATTAACGGAGTTCCAGGACACAACGCTTTTGTCCATCACCTCTTTGACCCTGCGCGTGTCGTCGTCGGCGTAATCGTGCAGAATCTGAGTGCAGAGCTCGTTAAAGGCAGCCACGGTCACATGATCTCGGCTCAGCTCCTGCAGGAGGGCCTGGACACGATGAAGACCAGAAAAAAAAAAACGTTTTGTTTTAATTGCTTATTAAATAAATATATACAAAAACTATTGATTAAATGTCGAGACTGAAAAGCTGATCAGACCCAAAAGCTTTCCAAGTCCGATATCACGCGTAAAAGTCCAGAAAAACTTCGTGATTCATTAACAGATTTGACATTACTGTCTAATAAACAGAGTGGGGGGCAAGTGGACCTGGAGCGCCTCCTACAGGACAATCCTGGAACTGTTTTTAAATGCCCGGAAACAACTATAGAACTGTGTATAGAACTGTGGGTGTGGCCTATTATGCTAATGAGCTGAGGACAGCAAGACAGCACTGAGCAAGAAAGTGGGCCTGGAGCTCCTCCTACAGGATAATCCTGGAACTGTTTTTACATGATAAAATAATTCTGTATCATAAAACTTTCAGCAAATTTAGAGCCGAGATTGGAGCTGGGGGTGTGGCTTAATATGCTAATGAGCATTAGAATAAAAATTGAGCCTGGAGCTCCTCCTAAAGGATAATCCTGGAACTGTTTTTTCATGCTGGCTCATCAAATTTTCAGCAATTTTACAGCCATGGGTGTGGCCTAATATGCTAATGAGTTTATTACAGCAAGATAGTGTTAAAAAAAAAGTTGACCTGGAGCTCCTCCTACAGGATAATGTGACTGATATGATATGATAAAATAAGTCTATCATATAAAACTTTTAGCGAATTTGGAGCAGAGATTGGAACTGTGGGTGTGGCCTAATATGCTAATGAGTTGATGATCCCACCTTGTTGTCACCGATCTGCTTCGTGAGCGGCTCTCGGCTTGTCTGAAGCAGATTATGCAAACGAGCCTCGTTCTGACCAATCAGAGTCTTCACCCGTGCCCACTGGTCCTGCCACTGCACGCTGTGAGTGGTCATGTGATCCAGCTGTAGGAGACGCGCCTCCACGCCGTGCTGCGTGCTGTCCCACTGGCCGCGCACTTTCTCCACTGGACATCGAGAGCAGACAGTTAGCGAAACATTAGCAAAAGAATCCAAATATTTAAGGTTTTTGCCCTTTAATAAAATTGTATTTATTTGTTTGTTTTATATCAATAATAAAAAGTTAAACAGGAAGTAAAATAAAAGTAAAAATCAGCAACAGGCAGCTTACGTTTCTCTGTGATGGACGTTCGCACGTCCAAGTCAGACGTTTTGTTCTTGATGTTCTGAGCCTGAGTGAAAATCTCCTCCAGCTGAGGATGCCTCTGCTCTAAATCACTTTTAGTTACCTACACACACACACACACACAAACCTGTTTAGACACACAGACATATACACCCACTGATATACAGTGTTTAGTTATGTATACACATGTATTTAGACACACACACACATGTTCAGACACACACTATCATACACACCTTTGAATAGACACAAATAAGAACACAAGCACAGACGTTTACACATATGTCCCGACAAACACACACACACACACACACACACACACACACACACACACACACACACACACACACACACCTCCAGACGTCCGATAGTGGTGCGGATCTCGTCTGTGTCGCCCACGGTAACGATGCTGGATTTAAGCATCTGCTGAATGAGCTGCAGCCAATTGGCCAGTTCTGTGGCCCGGTCGCTTACACACACTGCACTGAGAGGGGCTTCAGCAAGCGGGGCTGACCTCTGAACCTCGACACACACTGACACACACATAAATTGATACTTTAATGGACTTGAACACCAGACTATTTAATGGACTATATAATAGTGTGTGTGTGTTTTTGTGTGTGTGTGTGGTTGCTAACCTGAAGACAGCGGTTGCTGGGTGATCTGGTGCGTCCACGATGACTGAGGCAATTGTGTCCTCTCTTTTAGTCTGAGCTCGAGGACTTTCCAGTCTGCTGCTAACTGTTCCATCTTACTCTGTAAACACACACACACACACACACACACACACACACAGATGCTCTTGCATCGTTAACATCCTTATTTGGAACATTTCCTTTTTGTATCTATTTATAAAGTAACGGCGTTCCACAAGGCTCTGTTCTCGGTCACTGTTTGCTTCTCGATTCTGATTGGTTGGAAGCTTTTGACTACACACGTAAAGCTGTAAATTTACAGTTCCTTTAATGAAACATAAAATGTAGCTATACTTTTTTAACCTTACTATATAACTTTAATGTACCTAAAACTCCATTTAATGACTATTTATTTTATTTACTTATTCATTTTTTAATTTACATATTTATTCATTAGGTTAATGATTCCACGCAAAGCCTTGCAAAATACGTTTCAACAAAATGCAAAAGTTAACTTTAGAATTGTCCATGGCTTTCCTTCAAAATTAAATGGTCCTAGACTGGAACCTTGAGGGTCACCTAAATGATTATTACATAGACATTAAAAGAAAGATTTTTTTTTTCTATTCAATACTTCTATCTTTCCAATTGAAATTTTTTTTTTCCAAGTCTAATCACACACATTTTAGCCCATACGGCTGGAGTGTTACACAAAATTCAACTTTGATTCAGATTTAAAGTTGGAATCAGACCTTTTCCTGAGGGTGCAGCTGTTTGTTCTTGTGTAGCTCGGTTGAACGTGTAAACAGCTCCTCCAACTCTTTCCTGCGCTCCATCATAGCCGACTCCAGCGCCTGAAGGAAGACACCAACCACTTACACCACTTACTATTTGCAACTGCTAGATATGTACACAATTTAAAAAAAAAAACCCAAATTAGACAAAGCTAGTTCTTTCAGCTAAAATGCCTATAAGACAAGGATTCCTTGAGCGTTACCGGGCGGCCATATTGGAAAACTTATTTTCATTCTAACTTAAGCAGATGGAATCTCACCTGAGCTTCGGTAGCTGGCAGCTCGGTGGGTCCGCTCAGGGGCTGTTGAGTGAGATGGACCCAGTTGCTTAAATGGTTCATTCTTTCTTGGAACTGCAGCCTGACCTCCACCTCTCGAACCTTCTCTAATAACTCCTGGGATACCTACAGACACGAGTTGGGACTCGGATCAGCACACAGGGTTTTACTATAGTATAAATAAGGAATAAAGACTTTCGCTGAGGTGTTCAGCAAGCGACTGTTACTTTGTTCCAGGTCAGGTTGATCTGCCGGAGTTTGGAGACGTGAGCTTCTCTCTCATAAGGTTTCAGATGGGAGCTGGAGAGGATCTGAGCGGCATTTCTGTTCAACCAAGTCAAATTCGCGTTCTGTGAATCCATTTCCTCTGCCAAAGCCTGAGTG
Organism: Bagarius yarrelli; assembly: GCA_005784505.1. Classification (NCBI taxonomy): domain Eukaryota; kingdom Metazoa; phylum Chordata; class Actinopteri; order Siluriformes; family Sisoridae; genus Bagarius; species Bagarius yarrelli. Next base: position 668,146 of record VCAZ01000034.1, read on the forward strand.
AGAGACAAAGAGATAGAGAAAGAGAGAGAGAGACAGACAGACAGACAGAGAAGAGCAGAGAGAGAATGACACAGAAAGAGGGACAGAGAGATATTCCATGAGGATAAAAGAGAGAGTAAATGGAGGGAAAGAGAAAGAGAGCGATAAAGACAGAGAGAGTAAGGAGGACAAAAGAGAGAGTTATTGAGTGAAAGTGAGAGAAGCAAAAAAGTGAGAGAACGTACATTTACTATAAATAATGGCCCCCCTAGCAGAAGGTGACAGTGTGGGTATCAGTTATGATGCAGGAGCGACTCAGTGCCTCACAATGTCTCACCTTCAGCTCTCGCAGGTTTTGGTCCGCAGCACTCGTAGGTAGCCTTAACACAGCATCCTCAGTCTGCTCTAACCAACGAGCCAAGTCAGCACTGCGCTGTAGCACCTCTGCGATGGAGGGATCAGCACTTAGGAGCCTACTCACACACACACACACACACACTGTTATTGATACAAATGTATGCATAACTATTAATGACAGTGAAAAAAAACCTTTAGTGTGTGTCAGCAGAAGACATACAGACACACCAGCGTGAATAATTGCGAGGACATTGACGCAATCCTGTCTAACTAAGACTTGAATAAGTCTTGTGGATGTTACCTGCGCCGGCGCTCGGTGACTTGATTGTGTACAATGGCGCATCGCTGCGTGAGGCTGTCCAGCTTGTCCTGAAGCAGAGGACCGCCCGGAGACGACAGCTGCGGGATGATAAGCTGTCCTGAGCGGATGAGTTCAGCCAGCGTGGCTTCGTAACTTGTCAGGTCTTCCTCCAGTTTCTAAGGGAAATAAACACACACACACACACTTTACTCTGATGAAGAAACTTCAGCTCCAAAGGGTTAAGTAATCATGTCATGCATTTCATCCAAACGTTCAGGTTCACAGGATCCAATTTAAATATTTGACTCTTTAACCGACCTCCTGCTGGGCGCTGACATGCTCCGGGTCTCCCTCAGGTCCAGTTTCGTTGTCTAGAGTCTGTTCTGCATCACACAGCCACTGAGACAAGTCGTTGAGGTCACAATGAAACTGCCTCCATTCCTCAACGGCACGGTCGAAAGATCTACACACAGACACGACTCACAATCAAAACAGTGATGTCATAGGTCATGTGATATCCAGCATCAGTGTGCTGTAAATCATGGTACTTTTTCCTATGAAAGTGTTTCCTTGTCGAGTAGAGGTTGAAACGTGGTCTCACCCTTTCCGCTGGCTGTACATGCGGTTCACTCGATCCCACTCGGCGTTCAGCTGCGTCAGCGCGTCGGTTGCCTGCTCCACTTCCTGTCTGGAGGCGTTCTGAATGACGTCAGACTGATGCTCGTTTAACGCCGTTACCTGCTCGCCGACACGCTCCAAACTGTCCTTAATGTTCTAAAGAGACAGACAGACGCATAAACATACAGACGGACAGACAGACGGATGGATAAACCGAAACATAGACAGACACAGACAGACAGAGAGACAGACAGGTGCATAAACATACAGAAAGTCAGACAGATAGATAGGTAAACAAAAAGATAGACAGACAGACAGATAAACAAACCAATAGATGAATAGACAGATAAAGAGATAGACAAACAGATAAAAGAACAAATACAGAGATAGACAAACAGATGGATAGACGGATAGAGGAACAGACATATAGAGGGATAGACAGACAGACAGCCAGATAGACAGACATATAGACAAACAGATGGATAGACAGACAGGCAGATGGATAGACGGCTAGAGAAACAGATATATAGAGGGACAGACAGATAGATAAATGGATAGATGGATTTATTCGTTTATGTTATGTTCTTACTCTAAGCGTGTCCTCCTGGCTGGAGAAATCCTCGAATAAACCTCCACTGAGCTCAGACGAGTTAAGGAGAAGCTCGTTGTCAGCCATGGCCAGCAGAACTTTGTTGACGTCCAGCAGGAAGGAGGACGGAGAAAGAGACAGGCGTTGCTCTTCAGAGACGTGCGGGGACGAGGAGGGGGAGGAGCTAAGACGATCCTCTCTGATTCGATGTGTTCGGATGATATGTATCTCCTAAGAAAGAAAAAAAGAGGAGAACGTGTATTACAGTTCTTTACATTTTTATGCAAATTAGATGCAAGTTCTTCCCTCTTCTGATTGGTCAAAAGTGGATACTACTAAAGCAAACCAATATGACCTTCAGAACTACCTTCATGTGAAGTTTCCTTTTTAAATTTGTGTGTGTGTGTGTGTGTGTGTGTGTGTGTGTATGTATACCCTGTAACGTGTTTGTAGAAGCTGCAGTTTTAGTCGTATCTCATCTTTCTTCTCATCCGGAACAGATTGGAGCAGCTCTTCTCCTCTCCTCAGCACTTCCTCAACACGAGCCTTCTCTTCATCCATCTAAAACACACACACACACACACACACACACAAACAGTTTACCTCTTACATCCACAGCGATAATATAGACAATATAATGACTAATATCTATTTCTAAATCATAATCTAACAGCCAACCCTGTTGCATATGCAAATAAATACAATGGAATATGCTAAGATTGGGGGTGTGTCTAATTTACATATATTTTTGATCCAACTGATCAGTTAAGGGCCTTGCTAAGGGGCCCAGCAGTTACAGCTTGGTGGTGCTGGGAATTGAACCCATGATCAGCCCAATGGTGTGTTGACAGCGTTTACCTTGTCCTCGTCGGGTGTGTGCGTGGATTCCTGTTGCTCCAATGCGTTAAGAGTCGCAAGTAAGTCAGTCTCGAATTCCTGCATTTCGGACGAGGACAGAGGAGACGCCGTCTCTTCTTTGTCCTCCATGATGCTGCGCTCCAGATCCAAAGAGCACTGCAGAAAATTAGACAAACATCAGCAGGTTCTCCATTGTGTGTAGTTACAGTTACGTGTGTGTGTTTGTGTGTGTTTTACCTGAGCGGCTTTGATGTGTTGCGCCACCTTGTGAAAGTTGCGGTTAAGGTCTTCTAGTTTGGGCTCCACCACGTCCCTACACGCAGGCCCCCTGCTGGTCATTAGAATAACAGCCTGGTCGCGGGCGCCATCCACCCTGGTGCTCATCGATTCCAGTTCAGTCAGCAGAGCCTGTGGAGAGAAACACACACACACACACAAAGACAGAGATTAATCCACAAACACTAGAGTTAGGGGTTAGGGGTTTAGGGTTAGAGTTTATGGTTCAGGTAGGTTTTAGGGGTTGGGGTTGGGTAAGGATTAATGTTAGGGTAGGTTTTAGGGGTTTGGGTTTTTTTAGGGTTAGAATTAGGGTTTAGGGTAGGTTTTAGGGGTTAGAGTTGTGTTAGGGGTTATAGTTATGATTAGGGTAGGTAGATATGATTAGGATTAGGGTTTTAGGGGTTAGAGTTAGGTTAAGATTAGGGTTTAGGGTTAGGGTGTAGAGGTTAGGGTTATACTTTCTCAAAGACATTTTGTCTATCGTGTGTGTGTGTGTGTGTGTGTGTGTGTGTGTGTGTAACCGAACCTTCACCACTCTCTCCCTCTCGGCAGTGGGCAGTTTCTCGGTCTCATCCAGACGGATCTCAGTCTGATACAGCCACGTACTGATGTGAGCCAGATTCTCGTCAAACATCTCCACCTCTCGCTGATGATTCTGCATACACACACAGGAAGTTCGAAACAGGAAGTAGGAAATAAAAAAAGGGGGTTGCTGATATAGCTAACGGCTATTTTAAATGATAATAAACACACACACACCAGCACAGCGCTGAGCCAGTCCTCTGTGAGCGTCCGCACTTGCTGCCATCCTTCATTCAGGACAAATAGCTGATCCTCAAGTTGGGTCTCGCTGCCCTCCACTATGGCCTGCAGGGCGGCACTGTTCTCAGTCACCGTACACAGATCTGCTTTCTTTGAGTCACTCTCTTTTAGAAGACCCTACACACACATCGATGATCATGACACATTGATCCTAAAGCCATGACAGAATGGATCTCTCTCTGTCTCTCTCACACACACACACACACACACTCACATTGGCCCAGGCGATCTCTGCATCGATGTCAGCCGGCATGTCTCCGGTCTCAATCTTCTTCTCCAACTGTGTGTGCGTGGACGCCATCCAGTCCTGCAGGGCGGCGCTGTCCTTGTGCAGTCTCTGAGAAAGAGACAGGGCTTTCTCCAGCTCTTGTTTCCCTTCTGTTACCTAACACACACACACACACACCTTCAGTCAACACTAACTAATCCACCATATAGCAGCCTGCCATGAAGAGGTTATTTGTCAGTTTGTGTGTGTGTGTGTGTGTGTGTGTGTGTGTGTGTCAGTGTGTGTGTGTGTGTGTACCCGTGATCCCAGCTCATTGTACAGTAATTTGAGCGCTGTGAGCTGTTCGTCCATGCTCCTCGGGTTCTCCGTCTGTTGTTTCTGGACAATCTGCCGACCTGTTTTAATCACCGTCTCCACCTCCAGCTTTACCTCGCTCAGCATCTTATACAGCTTCTACACACACACACACAGACACACACATACACACCATAAGCAAGTTGTTGTTAAAAGGATTGTATAGAATTTATAAAACATTATTTTTGAAAGTCTGTCTGTGTGTGTGTGTGTGTGTGTGTGTGTGTGAGTGATCTCACCATGCACCCAGCGAGGTGTGTTTGAATCTGCTCCGGTTGTGTGTCCGTGAGGTCGAGAATGTGTAGCTCGGTGCGAGCGTTCTCCAGGATTCTCCTGCAGTCCAGCATGCGCTGCTCGAAGTTGGCGGGTTTCTGGAAAAGCTGGAATTTGGTGTTGATCTCACGCAATTTTCTCTGCACAAAGACAGGACATTATTTTAATAATAAACAGAATCCTTGGACTGTCACGATTATCAAATTTGGCTGACGATTAATTGTCAATTATCAAAGCAATAATTGCGATTAGGATGATTTACTGTCTGTTTTTATGGTTTTACCGATTAATTGTTTGTTTTAGGGTTTTCCAAACTAATTATTTGTAAATAAAAAAATAAATTAAGCATTTATAAAAGCAACTGAAAGTATTTTATAATCGCTCCAGTTTGTGCTTTATTACCGCTCGACTGTGAATATTTTATTAGAGATTAATAGTATTTAAGGAAGTCCATATTTGGTGTCGTGTCCGTGTGTTTATCTGTTTATTAACATATAAATTAATTCCTGTTCTCTGCAGTTGCATTATGGGTCGTTAACATGAGTTGCGCTGGTGATGTTGCGTTATTGAAGCGGCGCTTGGAGTGTCAGAAAAACCCACCCCGCTCCACCAACTTACTCTGGTAGAAAGTAGGGGGCTGCAGGTACTACTTCCACTACGCCGCCTATATAGTTTATATTAATGGGTTTAGAGGTGATGTTGGTAGCATTAATAATCATCCTGACCTGCAGCTGATCCAGCATGGTGCCTCCACGCGCAGGTTTTCCGTCAGAAGCAGGAGCGGGAAAGTTTCCTGCATTTTTCCTGCGCAGGTCCTCCAGAGAAACCTCACGAGCCGTGATGTCAGCCTGTATCGACTGAAAGCAAAGATGGGGTTTAAGATCCTGTGATGTTGACCTGTGTGTGTGTGTGTGTGTGTGTGTGTACCTGAGCTTCCTGAGGTATCTGAAAGGCATCAATGCGGTCAGTGAGGTAGGACGTGAGCACCTGATCGAGCTGAGCGAGCGAGTCCAGAAGTGCGTGACACGCAGCATCGTTCTCCTTCTGGGTTCCCAACTGCTGCTCCAGAGATGTTTGACGCTCCAGCACCTAAACACACACACACACACACACACACACATTACCATGACCAGTTTTTAATATCAAGAACCTTCTTGATCTGGAAATCTAATATATTGGCATGTGTTTAATTAGACAGCAAATGTATTACACACACACACACACACACACACACACACACACCTGCTGGTTCAGCTCGTCGTAGCGAGAATTGAACTTGTCGAGTTTCTCCGTGATGAGGTCATCCAGAATCCCACCGTCTATCAAGGTCTGACTTAACTCTCGGATCTGAGTCCTGTTATCACCTGGATGACGAAGAACCGACTCAAGAGACTAAGAGAGAGAGAGAGAGAAAGAGAGAGAGGGAGAGAAAAAGAGAGATCAATAAGAGAGACAGACAGAGAGAGACTCTGTTACGGTGCAGATGTGAGACAGTGACATCAGCGTACCTCCAGAGCCTGAGAGATGGCGTCTGAGTTCTCCGGAAGTTTCTCTGTGGCCTGCAGAGTCTCATCTAAAGTGTTCAGCCAGCCGGACTCCAAATCCAGATACTGCAGCAGTTCCATCCAACACGACCACACCTCCTACCACACATGTTATAAACCTGTTATAACACACCTCCTACCACACGTTATAAACCTGTTATAACACACCTCCTACCACACATGTTATAAACCTGTTATAACACACCTCCTACCACACACGTTATAAATCTGTTATAACACATCTCCTACCACACATGTTATAAACCTGTTATAACACACCTCCTACCACACGTTATAAACCTGTTATAACACACCTCCTACCACACATGTTATAAACCTGTTATAACACACCTCCTACCACACACGATATAAACCTGTTCTAACACTACAGCACTAACACACCTCCTACAGCACACATTATAAACCTGTTATAACACCACAGCATACATTATAAACCTGTGATAACACTACAGCACACATTATAAACCTGTGATAACACTACAGCACACATTATAAACCTGTTATAACACACCTCCTACAGCACACATTATAAACCTGTGATAACACTACAGCACACATTATAAACCTGTTATACAACAACATTACCTGTTATAACACACCTCCTACAGCACACATTATAAACCTGTGATAACACTACAGCACACATTATAAACCTGTTATAACACTACAGCACTAATACACCTCCTACACCTACACTATGTTATAAACATGTAATAAACCAGCAAGACCACATATACGTCTTAATTAAACTAATAATTGTGTTATAATATTACAGTATAACCATGCATACTTCAACACTTAGTTATTAATCCGATATTTCAGTGTGTGTGTGTGTGTGTGTGTATATGTGTGTGTGTGTGTGTTACCTCCAGTGTGTGACACTTGCTCTTGAAACGGTCACACAGCTTGTGGTAGTTCTGCAGCACCTCGGTTAACTCGCGGCTCAGATCCTGGCCACCGGGGGGTGCTTTACTTGTCAACACGTTAATGCTGTCCTTCAAAATCTTCACTCGCACCTCTTTCTGTAGCACGTCCTCTTTAGCCCTCTTACACACACACACACACACACACACACACACACACCAACATGAATTACATTACTTATTATTATGTCTGAGATGATACTCAAAACTTTAGAGACAACAGATCACTGATCCTGTGTGTGTGTGTGTGTGTGTGTGTGTGTGTGTGTACCTTCATCTCCTGCAAAGCCTCCTCCAGCTCCTCAGGACTCTTGTACTCGAAATCCCTCATAAGGAACTCCTCATCCACCTGAGACATCCACTCTCGCATCTCCGCCAAGTCCTTCTTCAGGTTCAACACTTTCTCCTGACTGTCGGTCACACGCTCTTGCTGCTGCAGCAACTGCACAACACACATTTACACACACACACACACACACACACACACCATTTGCTGTTCCACACTTCTATAAAGACATCGCTGAGAGAGGAGAGTGAAAAGGATCTTTTCTTCCTCACCTGTTTGCTCAGAGCGTCCCAACGGCTTTGTTTCTCCTCCAGCTCCTTCTGCCACCATGTGGCCAAGCCTGGTACTGCGCTCTGCTGCACAGCTGCTACATTGGTGGCCACCTGATTTAAAGACGCCTCCACCCCTTCCATCTCCTCCACATACTCCTAACACACAAAAGCACAAAATTAGCTTGGTAGAGTGATTTAATACGTTTTTTAAATTAAATTGAGGTCCATTTTACTGAAAACCTGAAAGTTTTTAATACAACTAAGCAGTTCTGGGTTAAGGGCCTTGCCTAGGGGCCCAGTAGTGTCAGTTTGGTTATGCTGGGGATTAAAATATCTATTATTATCAGGGAAAGCGGTAGCTCGGTGACTAAGGTGTTGGACTGCTAATCAGAAGACCTCTGACCTTGCACTGGTTCAGCTCCTCCTGTAGCTTGTCTGCGTGGTTGACGGGACTGGAGTCCTCGGAGAGCAGTTCCTGCACGCCGTCCAACCAGCGACTCACCTCCTCACCGCGGACCTGCACGCAAAACGTAGCAGAACCTCAAATAAAACTTTAACTAATCGTTAAAAAGGTTAAATTTGCAACCAGATGGAGAAGCGGACCAACCTGCGAGTCCTTCATGCTACCCAGAATGCAGTGCAGCATGCCGAGCTTGTCTGCGGCTGTGCTAGACAGTTGAGTCCAGAGCAGGACTTCATCTGGGTCTGTTACGGCTTCCTGATGCTGTTTGATCTCAGTACACAGAGTCTACACACACACACACACACACACACATGCACACACAGATAGAAATAGATGAAAAATAATACAAAGGAAGGAAGAGATTTCAGTTTTTACGATAAATGGTGTGTGTATTAACGTGAGTTTAACTGAACTCATCTCTCCCCTTTACACACACACACACACACACACACACACACACACACACACACCTGTGCTTTGTCTACAGCTTTCTCGGATGAAGGCACGTCTACCACATCAGCAGTGAGAGCCGAAAGTCTGGACTGGAGTTTGGTCCGAATGTCTGCGTTTTTCTGGATCTGCTGCAGTTTGTCCAGAGCTGAGAAACAGAAGAAGAAGAAGAAGAAGAAGAACAAACTGAGAGAACGAGAAAAACGTCATCACCACCATCATCATCATCACCAACATCATCATCACTACCATAACTATCATCACAATCACCATTATAACTATCATCATCACCAACATCACAATCACTATTACCATCGTTACTACCATCTTCATCATCTTCACCACCACCAACATCACTATCATAATCACCATTACCATCATCATCACCACCACCACCATCATCATCACCACCACCATCATCAGCATTATTATCATCATCATGACCGTCGCCATAACCAGAATATTTATTATCATTCCCACCATCATCATCTGCTTACCGGTGTTGATCTCCTGCTCCCGTGTGTTGAGTTGTTGGAGTGTGGCGTCGTATCGTGTTGACAGCGCGCTCACGCTGCTCTGGATGTCAGTATGGACACCGGGCTCTGAGGCCAGAGACGCCGCGCGGATCTGGAGCTGGTGAAATCGAGCGCTCCGACTTTGGAGCTCTGCCAGCTGAGCCTGGAGCACAGACACATGAACAATCCTGGAGTGAAATCAGACTCATGACAGATTGATGCCAGATGACTCATTAATCCATAACGACAGCACAGAAGAAAAGCTTCTCTGAACAACGTCCAAATGTTTGTGTTCATATTACAGCTCATTCCAGGGTTATAACAGGGCAGTGAGTAACTGGCGCAGAACCAGGACTGATTACACCTGAGCTCTGGTCTGATCTTCAAATGCCATTTACATAAAAAAAAAAGAACTGATGCCAAATCACAGATCTGGAGGTGCCTTCAGGTCGTTCCTCTCACCTGGCACTCGTGTCGGAGTGTGTGCAGAGCGGAAAGATTGGCGTCTGTGAGACGTCCTGCTGTACGGTTCTGCCAGGCCTCGGAGTCCAACAGGGCTCCATCCAGAACCTTCAGCTCTTTGGACAATGAGGAAACCTCCTCAGAAAAACGAGCTCCATCCTGCAGGTTCTTGAGGAGCTGCTGACTAGAACAAAACTCTGAGTTCGCAGAGACGATCGCAGAGCGAAGCAGGGACGAGGACAGACCGTCTTCGGAAAGAGAAAGAGAGAGAGAGAGAGAGAAAGAGAGAGATAATTAATATCGATATATTAAAAAAGAAGAAAATAAACAAATGGTAATAACAGAAGAAAGAAAGAAAAAGAAAGAAAGAAGAACGACAAGAAAAACAAAACAAAGACAGAAAAAATAAATAAAAATAAAAAAAGAAATAGAAATAAATAAAAAAAATAAAGACAGAAGTGCATAGCATTGGAAATAAACAGTTTACAGGCAGACAGGCAGACAGACAGACAGGCAGACAGACAGGCAGACAAACAGGCAGACAAACAGGCAGACTCCAGATTTTGTACCTTTCTCTAACTGCTCTATCAGTTTCTCTGCTCTCTCCATCACATCTTTCATTTGCTGTTCTTTCTCTGTAAGCCCCGCCTCCAGGCCCTGTAACATGGACATAAAACATTACACAGTCTGAGCCAATCAGCAGCGTCGCTCTCACTGAGCCAATCAGCATCGCCGTTCTCACTAAGGCCAATCAGCAGTCGGATTTCTAACCTGTAAATTTTTCGTGAGGTTGTGAGGATCTCCAGAGGACAGCGACTGTGCCGAGGTTTTCCATCTCACCAACCAGGACGACAGGTCAGGAATTTCACTGTCCACTCTACACACACACACACACACACAGATAAAAAATCAGTTAGAAAAACTTGAAGTTTCAGCATTAGCAATGGGTAGCATGAGTATACGTGTGTGTGTGTGTGTGTGTGTGTGTGTGTGTGTGTGTGTGTGTGTGTGTGTGTGTGTGTGTGCGCGCGCGTGTGTGTTCGTACAGTTTTCTGAGCTCTGTGTCCGTGTCCAGGTGGCGTCTCTTGGCTGGTGCAGGAGGCAGGAGTTCCTGGTCGGTGAGTGTGCGCTGTGTTCGCTCCACTACGGTGGTGACCGTCTCCATGACGAACTTCTCCTGCACCAGTGGCTCACCTGCAACACTCACCGCCACGGTTACCTTGGAGACAAGACGAAGGTGTGTTAGACATAAAAAAAAATATTACAGGAAAGAGTGTACTACAAGTGTACAGTGTGTGTGTGTGTGTGTGTGTGTGTGTGTGTGTGTGTGTATAAAAACAAAGATGGGACAGTCATTATTCCAGAGAGAAGCTGTTTCCATAGAGACAGGTGTGATATCAGGTGTTGGTGCAGAGCTCAGGTGTGCCTGGTGTGTGTGTGTGTGTGTGTGTGTGTGCGCGCTTTCCCCACATAAACACTAATGTTAAATATATATATAGGCAAAATATACAGGAGTGTGCAAATGTATTGTTTCAGATGATTGGATGACATAAGAGGTCCCCCTGGAGAAACTCCCACAGCGAGGTACGTGAGCTCACGTAATACAGTGGTATTAAATTTAATCAAGCAGCTGATTGGCTGAGAGCATGTGGCGTGTGTTACCTGATTGGAACAGTCCTCCAGTCTCTGCACCAGGTTGTCCCAACGTTGCGTCAGCTCTTCTGTGTCCGTCTCGATGCGCTGTCTCGCCTCAGGGCTTTTCAGGAGCTGAGCGACATCCTGCCCCGCCTCGGATAGGGTACCCAGCGCCCGCCGCTTTTGCGCCATGTCCTCCTTCAGAGTCTGGTATTAAAATTCAGGTATTAAAATCCGATCACATGGTTACCCATGATCTAGCTAGTGCGCTAGATTACTTACCGCTAATCTACGGACATTAGCGTTGATCTCGCTCGGGTCTTTGAAGTCGCTCGTCTGCGCTTCGCTCAGAGCTTTTTCCTTCTCTGCCAGCCAGGCCCGAAACAGATTCTTAAAAACAACGTAAAAAAATACGTATGAATAACTTTTACATTTAATTGTACGATTAAACAGGTTAAATTGCAGTTCAGGGTTTTCAACCTGATCATCCAAGAGCTGCTGCCACACGGGCAGAATCTCCTCCAGTTTGGTCCAGCGCTCCTCGGTCCAGCGACACACCGCGGCCCAGCGCTCGCCCAGAGACTGCAACAAGTACAAAACAAATTGCAGCGTGATGAAAATCTCGTCATAAAAAAGTAGCTATTAACATCTATGAACAGCTATAAGCTGCTATAACTTGCTCTCTATCTCTCTCTCACACATTTTTCTCTCTCTGTTTTTTTCCTCTAAACTGGACAACGTGTTCGTACCTGAAGCTGGTCCTCCAGAGCAGCGGTGGCACCCTCGCCGCTGTTCTCGTCCACCACCACCACCATGTGCGTCAACGAGTTCACCTTGACCTGCTCGGCTTCCAGGTCGCTCTGCAGAGCCTGAAACGTTAAAGATCACCATCAAGCAAAAAGGTCACGCAGTATCTCACCAAACAACTCCTCACTTACACACGCCAAACATCTCGCTACACCCTACATCAACCAAAACTCGCTTACTCTATGCTGCTCGATCTGCGCCAGGTATCCCGGCATGTCTCCCGCCATGGGCTCCGTCTCCATTTTACGGATCCGCCCCTCTGTCTCCTTTAGCCAATCAGAGAGCTGCTGGAGCTGCTGATGCTGGAGAGCCATGAGAACTTCATGAAGTCTGAAACGATAATCGAAGCCGTTTAAGGTCATAAGTTTTAAACAGCAATTGATTTGATTTAACGATTCACTGATTCATTGAGTCATTTTCTGAGTCACTGATTCGTTTGATTTTTCAGCTGTTATTACATATAGTTAAAGGGTGTGGATTTAAAATAAATGTATATATTTAAGTGTTTATTAAGGATGTTGGGTTTGGACCCACTTCCATATGGATATTTGGAGCACTGAACAAATAAAGATACACTGTGTGTGTGTCCTGTACTTGGCTTGGCGGTCCATGCTATCCACGCGAAGGGCCTCCCATCGGGAGTTCAGAAGAGTCATCTGCTCACGGATCTCGTCCTCTTCCTCCTCGCTCAGGCTGCCCTGTGCAATCAGCTGGTTTCCCACTTGCAGCACGTTACCCACACTGCTCTGATGCGCCGTCAGCTCCATCATGAACTCCTGGAGAAAACCAAAAAAAAAAAAAAACAGTGCTGCTTTTAATCTCGATTCTGATTGGTCAGAATTGAATGTCCTGGCTGTAACTTTTATATTTACATTTCCAGCATTTGGCAGACGCTTTTATCCAAAGGGACTTACATTCATCTTATTTTTATCCAACTAAGCAGTTATGGGTTAAGGGGCCTTGCTTAGGGGCCCAAGAGTGTCATCTTAATGGTGCTGGAAATTATTTTTTAGCGGCTGGGAAGGGGGTGGGGGTGATTTTCGAATAATTCCCAGCAATTTTTAGAATATAATTTCTTCTTAAAATGCCCATCCCATCTAAAAACATTCTGCTAATGAATAAAATAGACTAATTTATTCAAAACATTAACTACATCTTAACTGGCTTGTCAGGGTTGCCAGATTCACTTTAAACAAGACCTTGTTTTTTTTAGTTTCAGATTACGGGATTATTACATCACTTCCCTAGTCTCTATTTGTAGACGTAAAAGTAGTTTGGGGAATATTTTGCTGCAAATATTTCTATTGGTTCATCATGTCCGATTTTCAGCCTCTGTTAATTCAAACACACCGATAAAATTAAAAAATCCCACCGTGTTAGATTTCCGGGAAAAGCTTCTTTATGTGGACTGACTGAGCGCTTAAGTGTATAAATGCCTGTAGGTTGTGTTCTGGGTCACTTCAACCCAGAACAGCCATGGCAACCTTAGAACAAAATACGGTGAGGGCAGAGCCCTGGGAGTCAGCGGAACGTGACGGATAACACATACTCACAGAAAGAGAGAGAGAGAGAGAGAGAGAGAAATAGTGGATTTTATAGTGGAAAAGAATTTAAGACTCAGACTTCGGATCCAATCCACATGACCCACTTTGGACCAAGATAATGAAATGATACATTTACTGCATAAATTATGTTTGCGTGTTCTTTTCTTTTACAACTTGTTGCTCAGATTCATCATTTTCCTTTGAACCCTTGGCTGAAAAACATACTTTTAATCTCTATTTCTGTAAAATAATCTGCACTTGATTTATCCACATTATTGTCCTTTAGTACAAAGTCTCAACCTACAAACAAGACGGTTATTATTACTCATGAATTGACATCTATGGCATTCGGCAGATGTTCCAGAGCGACTTACATTTATTGAATTATACAACTGAGCAATTAGGGGTTAAGGATCTTGATCAGGGGCCCAGCAGTGGTAACTTTGTGGTACTGGGAATTAAACCCACAATCTTCCGGTTAACAGTCCAATGCTTTAACCGCTGAGCTACCACCTTCCCTAATACAGAAGCTGTTAGAGTACGTCCCCTCCACTGACCAGAACAACCCCCTTTTCCTGCCACCTGTAGTCACCAGACTGGAAGCAGGAAGCCGCAGAAGGCTTCCAGACTTTCTTCAGACCACACCATGGTTCAGAGGAATTAAGTCCCAGGAACGGGCTCTCTGGAGCACTCATTAGCTTGAAGACAGCTTTTGAAATTTTCCAAAAGTACTGAAGTCTTAAAGCAAAGCTTGATCTGAAACCAAAAATGACACGATATCGGGTCCCAAAACAAAGGTCAGTGGAGACTTTTCTTTGAAGGTTCTGTTATATAAAATGTGGAACAAGCGTCAGAATGGAAAAGTGAAATTTCGACTGATCTGCCTCAAGCACTCCTGTAGCTGCCCCCCGAGAGAGGATTAACAGGTTTATTTGACATTTTTTATCCCATTAGCCTCCTTATAAAACTTACCCTTCCAGTTACAACCTAGGTCAAAACACCATCCCAGACTCTACATCCATCACTCTGTTTAGGAGTTTGGGAGTTTGGAGCTGGCTCACTTCATGAAATTCCTAACATTCCTTGCACGTTGTGACTGTGTACCCTGAAAGGAGGAGGAGGAGGAGGGAGTAAAGGCAGCTACAAATTCCTTTATTCCAAATTCCAGAAGACAGTCTTGCAGAGGGACAAGATAAATTCTACTTATCTTCCCAAGTTTGGATCCTAAGTTCAGAGTCGTGGGATTGCCTAAATAGTTTTAGTGAAGCCAAAGGCAACAGGGGCAAGAAAGATTTGAAAGGAACGACACTCTTGGGTAACGGAACTATAAACCATTTTAGGTTTATAGCAGAGAAGACAAACTGTACAGTGTCCTGTAAGGACCATCTTTATAGGAATGAGTCCCGGGGTGCACAGAACACAAGTGGCAAATCCACAGCATAACGATTAAAAAGTTGAGTGAATTAAAAAGCTTTATAGATGCTCTATAAACCACATGACAATGTTTAGACTTATACTACAGATGCAGTACCTCATGCATATGGAACTGATCCTTTACTTCCTCTACATCATCAGAAACCTCGTCCTGCATATGCAGAGCGTCCTCGGCGGACAGCAGCCACGTGAGCACCTCCTCCAGCATGGCCTGGTAGGAGTCCAGATCCATCCCTACTTCCAAATCAATGTCCTTGTCTGTGTTCAGAATCTTGGCTGGGGATCTGCCCACCTCCACTGGTGCTCCAGCCAATCCCTGCAGGAGAGGTGGACAAACAATGAAGCAAACTGACCATCAAGAAGAAAAAAAGAGTTTTGTATAGAAGACACAAATTTCATCTACAATGAGTGGATTTTTGGGGGTCTTAACACCATACAGGTTTTAGGTGGTGTTTCATGGTTAGCTGTTGGTTATACAAAGGTTATAAGCTGGTAGTTACTGCTAGTCTTGCTAGTCACTGAATTAGCATGTGTTTTTACGTTTTCAGCAGTCTTGTTTAAAATATCCACATTTACAGAATTTTACAATAATTACTTAAATATTAGCATGCAAATGTCCTAAGAAAGTATGTGCGAGTGTGTGTGGTGTGTGTGATTGCGTAATTGTAACAGGAGCAGGTTTTTCCTCATGGTGTAAATACCGACGTGTTGCATTATAAAAAAAGGGCGACACTCCCTTACCGTGCCCTATTAAAGTGCAAAACACAACACCACACCTAGGAATTCTGGACAATACGAAAGCTGTTGGTGGATAACATACACCCCTGAGGTCAACGAGAAAGTAGCTATAACATTTTATGTTTGCAGATCGCATCAGTGATCCGACCATATAAGGCTTGAATCCCCACATTTACCTCATGTGACTAGTGTGAGAGTTTTAACACTTAGGCTGAAGTGTACACAGCTGCCATGGGGACCGAGTCCACGGCTCAACTAAACAAACTCGTATTTATAAGGGCGAAAAGTCGACAATTGTACATTTGGCGTATTTTTTTTTTTTAACTGTAAAGGGTAACGAAAAAATACTAATACATGAATGTTATTATAATACTTCATCACATCGTTTTATAAATAGTCGTTTATCTTTTACTCTGTAAAACGTATTAATTTAAAGACAACAAATGCAACAATTAAAAAAAACGAAGAATGAAAAAAGCTAAAGAAAAAAAAAAAAACACAACCAAAATAAATTACATATAAATAAACAAAAAGGTTTTAAAAAATATATAATAAATTAAATATAAATAAATTGGGCAAAATTTACCCCCCCCCCCCCCAAAAAAAAAATCTTGTTCTGCCACATATGATATGATACAAATAAATTCATTGCAGTACTAAAATTAGGTACAAAAAAATGAGAGAAAGAAAATATAACAATAAAAAAATATGAAGATCAAATTATTCAAAAATATGTAGAGGAAGAATGCAGATAGTTTTGCATGTTGACGCCACATAAAAAATATAATTATAATAATGAAATAATAGATTAAAAAAAACAATATTTTATTTAAATTCTCTGTATGTTAATAAACTTTTTGGTTTCTGTTAAATGACTTATTTCGATCCGACCTTTAGAGCAAATACTTAAAAACAAGAGTTTCTTTCTATTTTGTTTTTTATCTACCTCACACACACACCCAAACCCAAACACACACACACACACACACGCAAACACGCAGACACGCACACACACTCAATGCAGAAGAGGCGATAATCACTCAGATTCACATCATATAATAAAGCCGCGTTGTTCGGTGTGGATCTGTGCGGCGTGACCTTT
>VCAZ01000034.1:690000-710000 GCA_005784505.1 Bagarius yarrelli
CGTGATGACGTGAAATTCATCAAATATTTAAATGTCAACATCGACCCGCCCGCTTCCCGCCTCCGATTCTTTACACACACACACACACACAGGTGTTTTTAAGGACAGTTTACACTAACCCTATCTTTATGGGGACCCCAATAGTTATGGTCTTTGTTCCCCAAAACCTACACACACACACACACACACACACACACGTCTATAAGGACATTTGGTGCAAACCTATCCTTACATGGACCCCTGATACTTCTGGTCTTTTTCGCCAAAACCCACACACACACACACACACACACACACACACACATACAAAGATCAGTGAGACAGAAGTTATATTTAGCATTCCTTTCCTAAAGAGACTTGATGAGAGTTACAGCACACACACACACACACACACACACACACACACACACAAATATATGCCATTAGACACTGTGATTGACACCTGATGATAGTGTGTGTGTTTACAGGTGTTGGGGGAAAAAGCCCCTATAGGGATAGGCCAAAACAATCAGGGGTCCCTATAAGGATAGGTTAGCACCAAATGTACTCAAACACCAGTGTGTGTGTGTGTGTGTGTGTGTGTGTGTGTGTGTGTGTGTGTGTGTGTGTGTGTGTACCTGACTAGTCTGAACAAATTAACTGAATTCAATTAAATGTAATATTCGAAAGGTCTATGACAGAACACACCTGTGTGTGTGTGTGTATTTGTACGTGTGTGTGTGTGTGTGTGTGTGTACCTGACTTGTCTGAACAAATTAACTGAATTCAATTAAATGTAATATTCGAAAGGTCTATGATAGAACACCTGTGTGTGTGTGTGTGTGTGTGTGAGGTGATTGGCTTGGTGCCAAATTAAATTGCTCTCAGGAATTCCATTCCACACACAGCAAGTCTTCACTCACTCAGCCAGTTAAACATCTGACCTCTTACTGCGTGCACACACACACATACACACACAGACCTTGTGACATACCCATGTACTATAATTACACTCAGACACATGGACGCACACCACATACACACCCTAAAGTCTTAGACACAAAAATGCAGCCTGCACAAAAAAGACAGATTTGAACACACACACACACACACACCAGGGTGGTTCCTGTGAGGCCCTCAAGCAGGTCCAGAAGCTTCCTCCCATCTTTAAGGTCTGAGAACAAGTCCTTAATAACCGCCTTCCCTGTCTAGAACACAGAACACACAAACTGTTAAAACTATTAAACACACAACCTTTGCAGACACACGCACACACACACACACACACAATCACTAGAGAGAGCACTTCTAATAAAAGACACGCTATGGTAGAAAACTTTCATTAGATAGTCAGTGTTTGACTCAATGAATCTTTTGTTTATGACTCCTCTCTCATTTACATGGCAGAATTTGACTCAGTGAATCTTTTGTTTATGACTCCTCTCTCATTTACATGGCAGAATTTGACTCAGTGAATCTTTTGTTTATGACTCCTCTCTCATTCACAGGGCAGAATTTGACTCAGTGAATCTTTTGTTTATGACTCCTCTCTCATTCACAGGGCAGAATTTGACTCAGTGAATCTTTAGTTTATGACTCCTCTCTCATTCACAGGGCAGAATTTAACTCAGCGAATCTTTTGTTTATGACTCCTCTCTCATTCACAGGGCAGAATTTGACTCAGTGAATCTTTAGTTTATGACTCCTCTCTCATTCGCAGGGCAGAATTTGACTCAGTGAATCTTTAGTTTATGACTCCTCTCTCATTCACAGGGCAGAATTTGACTCAGTGAATCTTTAGTTTATGACTCCTCTCTCATTCACAGGGCAGAATTTGACTCCATGGCAAAGATTCATTACTCTCTAAATCATAGGTAAGAAATTGAGAAATTGAATTGAAGTAAATCTTTTTGTCATGACTCCCCTCTGAGTTAGACTCAGAGCAATCAATCATGAGTCATGAGTAAAAGATTCACTGAGTAAATCATTCATAGGGTCAATGACTCAGTAAATACTTTAGTTATGATTCCGCACTCATTAAACTCACTGAATCTTTTGGTATTTTATACACAGGTTTGTATTTGACTCAGTAAATATTTCCATCCTTAAGTATGTTTCCGTTGTTCATATTAATGTTTGACTCTGTGATTCTTTTGGTAATGACTTAAGCTTTGCAGTCGGCGAATCAATTCATTCAAAACAATGTAGTTTGCCAACAACCTAATCGAATCTGAGCGAATCGTTTAATAAACTGAAATGACTCGATTCGCTAAAAAAATCCATCTTTAAATAAAACCAGTGTTGGTCCCAATGGCATCCATTAATTACCCACAGGGCCACTCATCATTAAAAGTCCAGCTTGTGTGAGACGTTTGGGATGAAGAGGAAGTGCATTACAGGGCAGATGAGATGTGTTTAGCTGCTGGTCACCACCAGCCTCGTCCTTCTATAAATATCCGAGAGAACAAGGCCAAAACTTTCACATGGGAATGATAAGCAGATGGGTTATTAGTCTTCAAGGGATATGAACACACACACACACACACACACACACAAACAAAAACACATCCCAAAAGTCATATCCGTTTTAATTATTGTCATGGCGTTGTATTATTTGCTATCGCAAGTCTTAATGTTGTTGATTATTTTCCTTAATCCAAACATAGTGTTATTAATCATGCTAACAACACAGCATGCTAATCGCCCGAGTCACTGGACCTCTAAGCAGTTTTTCGACAGAACGTTTGTTCACCCTGGATTTATCTCCAGCTTGTGGTAGCATCAAGCTATGCTTCATTATGTGCAGTGGAATAGCTTAATATGGTCGCCCTCACCAAACTCCCGCTTCACTCTTTCCTTCTCTGCAGGTTCTTCATCAGATTGGGTCATGTGACTGTGTGGATTTGATCATTCAGTTCCAATAGTATTAATGAGATCAGACAGTAATGATGAGGTTGAGGAGGTCTGGGGTTCAGTCGGGGTTCCAGTTCATCCCAAAAAGAGTTCAGTTTAAAGGGTTTGAGTCAGAATTAGGACTGTACAGGACATAAGAGTTCTTCTACTTCAAGACATCCAGAACACAGCATGTCTTTATGGAGATCAGGGGGATTTGTGCACAGGGACATTGTCATGATGGAACAAGGGTTTGAGTCTCGCAGATTTAGTGAAGAAAGAATTTATCGCTATTGCATACAATTATGTTTTAGACGACTTTTGGCATGTGATGGTCGGGGCGCACATACTTTTAAGCAAATCGTGTACTTTCAGAAATTTTCTGTCCCCCACCAAAAAACGGATTCAGGACAGCGCTGACTTAAAAATATAGATCAGATTCTTTTTTAAACGCTTCATGGGACGAGATTCACATAAACGTCCATCAAAAGACGGGGAAAAGATCCATTTATGGTTCTACTGTAAATTCCAGAGGAGACGCGTGGAAAGCTCTTGGAGGCTGCTGAGAAGTGGAACGTCTCCCAACAGCCAAAAATACCACAGACTCTTTCCAGCAGATCAAATTATATACTTTTTCCTCTCAGCAGATCGATGAACACCAACCGAGGAATCGGAGAGAGAACCGTATGGGGCGGGGGGGTCTGGGTAAAACCGAGAGGGGCTTTAAGGGAGGAGAGGTTTATTTTAAAGACAGTTGGGTTTGTTTGTGTCGTGGTTACCTTGGAAAACTGTGCGTTAATCCACTTGGTGAAGGTCTTTTTCTGGACTGCATCATGTTCATCTGAGAGAGAGAGAGAGAGAGAGAGAGAGAGAGAGAAAGAGCAGGACAGAGATCAAAAGAGCGAGAGAGACAGAGGGAAAAGGTAGGGAGACAGAGAAAGAGAGTGAGACAGGAGAGAGACATAGAGAGATAGACAGAGAGAGACAGACAGAGGAAAGAGACATAGAGAGAGCGAGACAGAGAGAGAGACCGGGAGAGAGAAAGAGAGCAAGAGTGAGAAAGAGAAAGAGCGGGACAGAGATCGAAAGAGCGAGAGAGACAGAGAGAAAAGGGAGAGAGACAGACAGAGGAAAGAGACATAGAGAGAGAGACAGAGAGAACGAGAGAGACAGAGAGAGACAGCGAGAGACCGGGAGAGACAGACAGAGACATTACATTAATTTTTATTTTTTTAATTTTAATTATTGGCTTAAAATTTACATTTCACTAAAAGTTCTTTTGTTGCCAGGAGACGAGTTTAAAATGTGCCTTTTAGGATCAAAGGTCAAAAAAACTCCAGGGTTGCATCACGTGCGTGCGCACACACACACACACACACACACACACACACACACACACACACAACAAAAAGTGTATTTATGCAGAACTGCTGAAGGGCAAAGACTTCGGAATGTGTCTTGGAGAACATTTTACTGCAAAACACACACACACACACACACACACATACACACTGTATAGAAGATGAGTACAAGACGTTTTAAACATCAACTCTGCAACTCACTTATGACTATGACAGGGACACAATATGCACCACACACACACACACACACACACACACACACACCCTTTTTATCTCAAAGCTCAGAATTCCTGGGCTCATCTGTTTGAATACGCTGCATTGTGTTCTGTGTGTGTGTGTGTGTGTGTGTGTGTGTGTGTGTGTGTGTGAGAGAGAGTGTGTGTGTGTGCTTTACTGTCTAAACCAGTACATTCATGCCTGCTGTGTGATATATAACCTGCACGTGCAGACAGACAGATAACACAATGACGCGTCAGGTGTTAAGAGTGAGACACGGGCCGTACTTCGACTAACGGGACATTCCACGACGCATAGAAAAAAACCCTCCCAGAATGCAGTGCGTGTATTTCAATCTCCGAGCTCGCAATGCTTGTCTGAACGTGTCGCGGTGCTTAACGAAGAGCACCCTGTTGCGTGGGTGAGATCTACACACCGAACTGCGGCTCAGCCTAGACACATCTCAGACGGGTCTCGGGTTTAATTTCGGACGATACATAGATACGAATTTATATCAATAAACAAAAAAATCGCGATAAAATTTAATAAGAAAATTAGCTTTAACATCATTTGCTATCACAGCAGCTCTGAAAGTAGTTCCGGCTTAATTAATCCGCTCGTTTGAATTGGTTGTGTTTCCATAGTAACAGTTTAATTACTGCTTAAAATCGTGTGTATCTATTGATATAGGAGAAACTTCTGTGAGGAAAAGTTGACTTTTGGAAGGAGTCTCCAATATCAGCGCTTTTTAAAGGTACAGTAGGTGAAAGTCTTGAGAAACCTTTTTTGTTCTGCTGATTGAAAGTCTCTTCACCTCCCGATAACAATCAAAGTTAAGTTGGTCTGAATGTTTCTATATATTCGGGGGAAGACATAGGACCAAAAAATGTTCATCCAATCAAAATGTTCGGTCTGAATATTACGCTAGGCTGCCCTACCTGCCGCGTGAACAGGTAAGTGGTAATGCAAGGGTTAAGGTGTTGGGCTGCCAGTTGGAAGATCGGGGTTCGATTCCAAGCACCACCAGGTTACCACTGTTGGGCCCCTAAACAAGGCTCTTAACGTTGCTAATTACACCAGCTAGCTAATTTTCTTGCTAGCTATTTTACCGTCACATCCCTCTCACACTGCAGTCGAGCTAAACTCTGTCTCGGGGGAAAGTGAGACGATGCTAAGCGCTGTAAAGTCTGACCCGCAAACTGAGCCTGACCAGCTGTTAATAATTCACACCTGTTAAAATAACACACACACACACACACACACACACACACACACACACACACACACACACACACAGTCATGCAGGCGAGCACAACACATACAAGTGAAGGCTCAAGAGTTAAGTTAAACTGCTACTTCTAAGGTTGTTAGTTCAAATCTCAGGTCCACCAAGCTGATGCAGACGGGCCCCTAAGTAAGGCCCTTACCCCAAATAGCAAAAAAGTCAAACACCACATGGGTTACAATATCACTAAATCGCTTAAACCTTATAAGATCATTAAATAGTGCAATAAACATTAATAATACGTTGTTATTATGTTCCTAACGTTATTAAGCAGCACACACTCTATAATTTAATTGGTCAGTTTACTTTTAGATTAAAATCCCAGAATTATTTCGACACACACACAAGCCTACAGGGGAGCCGTACCTCTAAGCGCGAGTCCACACCCGGCCATGATGCCCACCACTCAGGAGTCAAGCACACGCCACGAAAGAGGAATGAGCGCTCACTCAGTTCTCTTTAAAAAAAAAAAAGCCCGGGAAGGAGAGGCGGGATGGCGGACGACAAGATTTGATGCTAGATGTATAAAGAACATGCAGCTCTTTGTGCAGTCGCATCCCAGCATGCACAGGGGCCCGGGCATGACCAGATGGAAGAGTCTGATAAACCTGAGCTATGAAGGTGCGAGGTCACTGTCGAGATTTTGAAAACTGATTGACTTCTACTGTGACATGCTGGGGGGGGGGGGGGGGGGGGGGGGGGGGGGGGGGGGGGGGGGGGGGGGGGGGGGGGGGGTGGGGGGGGGGGGGGTGGGGGGGGGGGGGGGGGGGGGGGTGGGGGGGGGGGTGTGTTGTGTTAGGGCGTCGATCTTACCCTTTTCTAAAATTCCTTCAAATTAAAAGTTTTGGCACCCACGGCAAGTCTTTATTTGTTGCATATAAATTACTGCACAGTGAATGACTTTTCTTCGCATACCTCCAGCACAGGAAGTTTGGGTCAGCCATGATGCCATGAAGAAGGGAAATGGTTTAGGACCCTGCTCAACGGCCCAACCCAGCACAATCGTTCACCTTTATACGAGATCTGAAGTATAGCTAAAGCACTGAGGCTAGTTTACTGTTGAACGCTAGCGGTTAGCGTTCGTTGTTAGGATATGTTATTTTTGTTATTCCTTCTTTCATAGCATCTCTTGAAGTGGCGGGTCCACCGATTTTCTTTATTTTCAGATTATCTGATCACATCGAATGCGAGGATGCTATACCACAGTAAATAAACGGTAAAACACACTAAATACACGTAGTCACGCAATGCTGATGTTAATTTGCAAACAAAGTGGTAGGGGGAGTGGTAGCGCAGTGGTTAAGCTGTTGGACTACCAACATGAAATTGTAAGTCGCTCTGGATAAGAGCAAATGCTGCAAATGTAAAGTATAAGAATAATAAACATTTGCATGGCTAGATTTCATCATGATTTATTCGAGTGTTTCTTTTTCCCCGGTTGGTCAGAATAAAAGCAGCTGACGTTACTTAAATTTTTAGCAAAACATAAGATTTATCCGTGCCCAGAAGCTGTGCCGAATAACTTCTGAATAACTGCAATTGCAGAATTCAAACAGAGATGGCGACAACGAGGCAGAACTAACGGACTGCAGCTTTAAACCTGTTGTTTAATCCGACATTAATTACCAAATAAGTGACAAAGCAAGCAACGACAGCACGGGGGCTAAAATCAACCAACACAAGAGACGAACTACAGGAGAAGCAAGTAACCTGCAAGTGTGTGTGTGTGTGTGTGTGTGTGTGTGTGTGTGGACAGACACTGAAGGAAATTGTGTCAGAAAATAGAAATTCCAATTAAATTATAATAGATTCAAGAAGAATCAGATGAGGCAAACAAGTGTGTGGGAGTGTGTGAATAAGTGTGTGTGTGTGTGAATGTGAGAGAGAGATAGAAGTTACAGGAAGTGCAGTAGACAGTCCTACCTAACAGAGGCAAATCGAATTTTCTGCGTTTCTTAAAAATGCTGCGTTTTCTCCACGGCAGCCACTTGCTCATATTCACACCGTCATTAAAAAAATCCGGAGAAGGCCGGAGGAAGAGACGGAACCGGAGCGGCACACGGGAAGCAAGGTGATGGTGCAGGAAACTGATGCTGCTCAGAGCAAAGCATGCTGGGAGTAAACCTTAGAACAGAAAGGAAGTGGCGTGTGTGTGTTTGTGCGTGTGTGTGGTTGTAAAGAAATTCACTGACAGCTGGAAGACGTGTCAGTTGATTAAATATTTTTCTCACACACTCTTAAACACACTCACACACACACACACACAAAAATGACCCCATAAATTACACAATACTTCCTCTTTTGTTTCGCTAATATTTACACACAGCTAAAAACTAAACTATTACAGCAAAGACACACACACACACACACAGGGTAACTCATCAGAATGCTCCAAGCTACTTAATTAGTGTGTATGTGTGTGTGTGTGTGTGTGTGTGTGTGTGTGTGTGTGTGTGTGTGTGTGTGTGAGAGAGAGAGAGAGAATGAAAGAGGAAGAAAAATTGCTAGACAGTATCTTTTTTTTTATCTTCACACTAAGACACTAAGGGTCACTTTCTCTCCTTCCCTTACTTCCTGTTTAAGATACAGCAGTTTGTGTGTGTGTGTGTGTGTGTGTGTGTACACAAGGGGTGTGTTCTAGGGACTTCCGCTCCTCCACTCTTTAGAACAGCGGAGTTCATCCGCTCTGTAAACTAGCCGGTTGATGATGTCACTCTATACACGGCTCCGCCCCAGATATTAGATAAGACTTTCCAGTGGGCGTGGCTTTGTGTTAATTCCCAGGAATCTGATTGGCTTGTGAAAAATAAAAGAATGAAGTCAGACTTAGATAATTAACACAGCGTCTGACTAACAACCGACACGGGACTACGACCACACACACACACACACATTTAGACATTAGTGACTCAATGAACCAGTTTATCCTTTAATTTACTGAGCTTAACACACAAACACGGGTACACAACACTGACACACAAATGTAAACACACAATTACACTTACACCCACCCACAGACACACACTCACATTTATACTTACACACACATGCGCTTTTCAGTACAATGTTGCCAGATAGAGTTATATTAAATAATTAACCTTTAAAATATACGTTTCAAAACCGCTAAACTGAAGTCCGAACCCGCCCCAATATTGTTCACCTGGATTTTTATTACAAGTAAGAAAGCGAACAAAGAGCCGTTGTTTCTGTTCCCCTGCACACAAAACTGTTTTTGCAAACTTTTACACTTTTTGCCTGTTCAAAACTTCACTTTCCAAACCACACATTCCACACACACACGCACACGCACACACAGCCCAGTCCAGAGCTAACCCATGGGTCTGTAGGCTGTTAGAGAATTCTTAAGAATGAGCCCACGAACACAATGAATTTCAGCGAAATGTGACCCGAGACACAGAAAAAACTCCCACTAGAGAATCTAAATCTGCTCACTGACTATATAAAAAACACTTTAGATTTCCTTACTATAACCGTGCTGCAGCAACAAGAGCCAAAAACAGAGTCCCTGTAAACCAACTGTAAGAACAGAGTCCCCGTAAACTAGCTGTTAGAACAGAGTCCCTGTAAACCAACTGTAAGAACAAGGTCCCCGTAAAACCAACTGTTAGAACAGGGTCACTGTAAACCAATGTTTTGAAAACCAACTGTAAGAACAGAGTCCCTGTAAACCAACTGTAAGAACAGAGTCCCCGTAAACCAACTGTAAGAACAGAGTCCCTGTAAACCAACTGTAAGAACAGAGTCCCCGTAAACCAAAAACTGTCAGAACAGAGTCCCTGTAAACCAGCTATTAGAACAGAGTTCAGTTGACCGGATATTAGAACAGAGTCCCTGTAAACCAACTGTAAGAACAGAGTCCCCGTAAACCAACTGTTAAAACAGAGTCCCTGTAAACCAACTGTAAGAACAGAGTCCCTGTAAACCAACTGTAAGAACAGAGTCCCATAAACCAACTGTTAGAAACAGAGTCCCTGTTAGCCCACTGTAAGAACAGAGTCCCCGTAAACTAGCTGTTAAAACAGAGTCCCTGTAAACCAACTGTAAGAACAGAGTCCCCGTAAACCAACTGTTAGAACAGAGTCCCTGTAAACCAACTGTTAGAACAGAGTCCCTGTAAACCAACTGTTAAAACAGAGTCCCTGTAAACCAACTGTTAGAACAGAGTCCCCGTAAACCAACTGTTAGAACAGGGTCCCCGTAAACAACTGTAAGAACAGAGTCCCCATAAACCAACTGTAAGAACAGAGTCCCCATAAACCAACTGTCAGAACAGAGTCCCTGTAAACCAGCTATTAGAAACAAGAGTTCCAGTTGACCGGATATTAGAACAGAGTCCCTGTAAACCAACTGTTAGAACAGAGTCCCCGTAAACCAACTGTTAGAACAGAGTCCCCGTAAACCAACTGTAAGAACAGAGTCCCCGTAAACCAACTGTTAGAACAGAGTCCCTGTAAACCAACTGCAAGAACAGAGTCCCTGTTAGCCAACTGTTAGAACAGAGTCCCTGTAAGCCCACTGTTGGAACAGAGTCCCTGTAAACCAGCTGTTAGAACAGAGTCCCCGTAAACCAACTGTTAGAACGGAGTCCCTGTAAACCAACTGCAAGAACAGAGTCCCTGTAAGCCCACTGTTGGAACAGAGTCCCTGTAAGCCCACTGTTGGAAACAGAGTCCCTGTAAACCAGCTGCTAAAAGAGTCCCTGTAAACCAGCTGTTAGAACAGAGTCCCCATAAACCAGCTATTAAAAGTTCTCAGTAAGAAGAGATTTATTTAGTCCCAGTTTCATTATCTGGTTAAAACATTAGTGAAAACCTATTTTTTGTTAATCAACATGTACAATGTCATATATGTCAGATATTTATATACATATTTATATACACACACACACACACACACACACACACACACACACACACAAGCAGAATCATAAATGTGAGACTGTCTGTCTGCGCATGTGTGCAGGTTTGGGTGCATGTGTAACTGGATCACCCTGAATGTAAGTCCTTTATGTGGGACACTTTTTTATTTTTCAGGGTTTCACATAACACACACACACACACACACGCACACACACAGTCTCCGTCTCCCATGAACAAAAGGAGCTCCAGCTTTGGCTGAACCGTCACACAGTGTTAACAGCATTGTCACAAACCTGTGTGACCTCCGACCCTTTCCCAGAATGCTCAGCAGGAGGTCAGAAAGGTAGGGTGGGGGTCGATGATGAAGGTGTTAACAATGAGCCTGAGTGAAGCTTCTTTAAAACCCCCACACAAAGCTGTTTTGACACCGGGGCAATTCTTTAACGGCCCACTGATCTGTCTATGTAAACCTTGGCTAGAACTGCCTCTCCTGTATCCGTGTGTGTGTGTGTGTGTGTGTGTGTGTTTTCCAGTCCAGACTATAGGCTTGGCATGGATTATTTTTTACTCCGCCCTGGCAATACAGCCAGTCAAATTAGCGCTGACAAATTACCAATTACCCTCAGGGGTCATTCAAAAGTCTGTTTATTATTAAAATGAAGAAATAAAGTTCTGATTCTGGTACAGAATAAAAGTTGTTTAGCGGCTGTAGTGCATGTGATGATCAAAAGCTAAACTGGTAGCTATAAGCATCCCAACATGGTTGGTTCCTTTAGGCTCCAGTCCAAAACTACCAAAGCGAACATGTCACGGCTGATCGGCATGGTTTGGGATAAAGAACAAACTGTGCGGATGTGAGTTACGGCCGACGGGTTTATAAACGCCCCTCATTAAGCCATTCGGTTCCAAGTCATTATAGATAATTTTCCCGGGGATAATTACAGACTCGAGGACTTAAAATGAAGAGGTCAGAGTTTGGGTTCTAACTGAATTTCTTAAACACAATAACAGGAAGAAATAAAGGAAGTAAAAGTGGAAGTTGATTAGGTTCACGTCCTGTCCTGATTGCTGGGGTTCTTAGGAAAGAGGTGAGAGAGAGAAGGAGAGAGAGACGGAGAAAGAGAGAGAGAGAGAGAGAGAGAGAGAGAGAGAGAAAAGGAAAAAGGGTGAGAGAGAATTAGGAGAAAAGAGAGAAAAAAGAAAGAAAGGGAAAGAAAAAGGTGAGAGAGGTAAGAGAGAGAAAGAGAGAAAGATAAAGAAAAAACAAGAACAGATTAATTTGTGTGTGTGTGTGTGTGTGTGTATGTTTACAGGTACAGTGTTAAAGCATTGAATTAGCTACATCCTTTAATGACATAATAAAAGTCTCTCTCTTTAGCAAACACACACACACACACACAGCTGCGAAAATACATCCTCTCGCTTTCCCTCTTAATGTTTCCCAAATGTTGGGAAAACCCCCAGTCATTAATATCTAAAGACAACTTTCACCACACACACACACACACACACACACACACACACACAGCTGTAAACACAGCAGCATGTTCACCTTTTGCTTTTTTCACACATCTACCAGCTCACACAACCTTAACACACACACGAACTCACACACACAAATCTTTCCCCCTGTAAAAGCGGTCCTCAGCTTTTATATAAAAAGACAAATATATGCTAACTATTTGGCTACGCTCACTGTTGCTAAGCAACCAGGAAATATGGCCACTACACATTAGCTAGCGAATAACACAGTTTAAATCGCTAGCACGTCTGTGTTGAATTCTCAATATAGACAAATAAAAATGCACAGCGACGATAGAAACCAGATAAAAACATGGAAAACGTTAACGTTTACCTCAGAAACGTTAATAAAACTAGAAAAAAAAGATTCCATACAGCAATTACACTGTAGTTACAATGAGCTTCGATAGCTACAATACATATAAACGTAAAAACACTCAGCGACCATGAAAATGCAACACAATAGAGAAGTTCATGTTATCTGTTAACAATTACCTCAGATATTTTCATTTACGTCTAACGAATGTCTTTATACTACACTAAATCTGCATTAGTACAGTTAGCATCATGCTATCAAGTCTTTAAACACCCCATAAACATGTCCAAAACTAGGGACTGTCATGTCCCAAAACAAGAAACATTTGGCATTTACCTCAGAAATGTTCTTAAAAGTCAAACAAATAATTCAATATTATTAGAGCTCCTTTGTTTTGCAGTTAGCATCATGCTATCAAGTCTTTTAACGGCCATTAAGCAGGAGAAAAAAAAAATCAACAACATTTACCTCAGAGATGTTTTTAAAAGTTTCACAAATGCTTCAATATGACTAAAGCTACAGTTAGCATCATGCTAGTAAGTCTTTAAATACCTCACAAACATCAACATTTTCCTGAGATATACATATTAATTACTGGCAAAATGACATTGTCCTGTTCCGCCGTTTAGAAATGAGGTTACGAATTTAACGGAAAAGTGATTATTTACCTCAGTATTGGTAAATAACTATAAAAGCTCTTAGCATCAAATGTTAAATGCAAGTTCATTTCGAGTTTTAATTTCAATCAAGGTTTTAGCTACTGTTAGCCGGCAGCACAATTCACTGTATTACTGGTGAATCAAGCTACATAAGTTACTACTTAATAAAGTTACTACATAATAAAGTTTTTGATCTGATTTGCATCGTAAAATTCGTTTTAAAAGCCAGAAAACTTCAACACGTAGTTACTTTTTTTTTGCATGGAAAGGAAATTCTTTATGTAACCAATCAATTTTGAGGGAAATGCTGGAAAGGGCAGCATTACCAAAATTTCTATGGAAAGAAGAACTCAATGTCTCGCGCTCTCTTTCTCACACACACACACACACACACACACACACAGAAAAACTTCACGACTGAATGTTACCAGGCAACCAGAATCCAGGCAAGAAAACATAAAGCCATTGTGGTGAGGAAAAGTGCCGTAAATCCAGCTCTGCGGTGGAATTCCAGCCCGGGGAAGGCCGAGGAATTCCCGACCCACGCGGACAGAGAATAAGCGAACCCTAAGACGGGCCTCAGCCTGAAAACACTGCCGCAAATCATCCTGCTCTTCTGCAGATCCTACGCTGCGGCTCCTACTCGCAACTGCACCTATTTTAGCCTTATTACCTCGCCGTTTATTCTTTCTTTTCACACCATCTATTTCCAAATTTTGCTCCATATTTGAAGTAAACTAGACATTTCTAATTTCTAAGCCTGGTTGTGGAATATTAATATCATAATTAAGTTATAAATAATATCACATGGTCGCATGCTATTATAGGTAAATCAACATCAGGGTGATGTGATGATTCCAACATCCTAAATCAACAATGACGTTTTATCCATTATACAAATACCCTTTTGTATATTTGAACGGGTTTGCGCTTACATTTAGTCATGTGTTAAATGGAACACTTTATATTCTTGCTTAAAGTTGATAACACATTCTGGGGCCATGCGGTGATGCTAGTTAATAATACAGACTGGATGACGTAACAACAAACAATTTGATATATCAACACTGAATGGTATATGTTTGTATAACATGGTCTAAAACTTAAACAACGTCTATAAACAAAATATTAATGAGGCGTCCAGCAGTTTGTATTACTAACAAACCAAAAGACAAAAGTTTACCTAGCTGACTTAGCAACATGCGCTAACAAACATTAACATGATTTGGCTTGATGTAGTAGGCGGAAATTGCTACCAGGTTAATCCTTTGCTTCATTCCTCACTTATTCATTTACAAGAAGTTTCCTCATCTGGAAAAAAGATGTATACAAAACAGCTTGTTTAGGTAGTAAGAAAGGAATACAAATATAATTAAAACATCATCAACATAGCCGCTAATCATGCTAGGTTGTAAACTTTAATTTGTAAATGGAGTCTTTAGTCGGCCATGACTGGAAGTTCTTGGAAATGTTCTCTCGTTCAGTGATTGAACAAGGGACAATAAAAGGTCTTTGTTGAAAAGCAAAAGGATATATGTCACGCTTCCGTGAAACCTGGCCAATAACTCGACCTTATGTAACGATGCCTTTGGAAATCTTAGCAACCATAATTGTGACATTATTAAATTACAGATTATGGGCACACTTAGGTATACTTCCCTCCCTCCCTCCATCTCTCTCTCTCTCTCTCTCTCTGTCTATGAGCACACTGTGCAGATGCAGAACTTAAACACACCATTATTCATTCTCCAAAGACCAAACAACCAACAAGCTCTGCTCAGATATCGTAAAACAACCTCCTCACAAGTACCAAAAACCCAACGCACAAGTTTACCCACCAGATCGGCACTTGATGATGTCACTAAACTCGTTGTTTGATCCCCCATCAGCTGCGTCCACCTGTGAAGCCGAGGTTGCCATGTTGAGGACCTGGAGGCGAGGATGAGGTGCTTACTTTTCACTGCCAGTCCTGGAAAACAATCATTGACATGTTTTGTATTTATTTTTTTTTAGTTGCTTTAAAGATGTTTGGTTAAAAACAAGAAAAAACTGAAATATTATTTAGAGTAAAAGCTTTTCATCTGGATTGTTATCAACACAGCAACACTTTTCTCTGTGGCGTTATGATGTCTAGAGGGATCACCTAAGTAAAACCTCGAAACCACAACCTATCCGCCGCCTCATCAAGGCTGACTGCATTACTTGCTGATCACGCTGTACAGGGTGTGCTGTATGAGAAAATCATCAGCGGCAAGGTTGAAAGATGCATCCCAACAGCACCAACCCCTCAGATGGTGGTTTTCTAGGGCGTGTCTACCCCAGATGTAATTTAGAAATTGTGTACAATTATAAGTACTGTAACTGAGAATTAGTTTCATCTGTGTCTTTGGGCAGCGGTGGATCAAACGGACAAGTTTCTGGGCTTGCCACTGTTGAGCCATTGAGCAAGGTCCTGAACCTTTAACCTACTTCATGGACACTTGTTCCATGGCCGTTCCTGCGCTCTGATCCTAACCTCCCAACTTGAAATATGCAAAGAAATAATTTCACTGTATACGTGGCAAAAACCACAGGCTTCTTGATCATCTATCATATGACTATGATGTTATGTGGTGGTTTATTTCTGGTTGCCAACCACCAAACCAACCAAAAACATCCAACAGCTTGTGGTCAGACGGCGTTAGGTGTGTATGTATGTACACCTACAACACGGACTACCAAAAGAGGCGTGTCCTAAAAATATAATTCTACAACTGAATCTCAGTCAAAAGCATTGAATAGCAAATTATTCTAACAGTCAAAGATAATCAAACCACACCAGTGCATTAGATCCACCAGAGCAGGAAGCTTCGTTAAAAAAACCATTAATGCGAGTGTGAGCAGGAAAATCCTGTCCCTGTAGTCACAAAGGTTCCGATAGCACCCAACTGTCAACCACGGACCACACCATAAAGGTGTGGTGGATTCAAAGAGCAGAAGAATGTGGGTGATAAATGTGATGGCGGATCAACTATAGGCAGGAATTAATAGTTTAATCAACAGGAAATGTACCAGGAAGTGTTTAAAATATTATATGAAATGTATTTACGTCTATTACCATCCTATTACCACCAACTCTAAATCCCACTACAGCAACTTTTGCTGTCCCACCGAAGTGACAAACCGCTAGCTAGTTTTGTCCAATACTTTAGCGAACAATTGTAATTTTAACATAAACACAAATAATGATAAAAAAAATCATAAGTTTAATTCCCAGGACCACCAAGCTACCACAGCTCAAA
This sequence comes from Bagarius yarrelli, assembly GCA_005784505.1. Classification (NCBI taxonomy): domain Eukaryota; kingdom Metazoa; phylum Chordata; class Actinopteri; order Siluriformes; family Sisoridae; genus Bagarius; species Bagarius yarrelli. The sequence continues at coordinate 706,391 of VCAZ01000034.1, forward strand.
ACGCAAGTCACTCTGGAGAAGAACATCTTCAACAAATTTTACTCACAACATGATTATGAGTTTATATAGAAAAGGTCTTTCCTGAAAATATGGACAAACTTGGGTACATTGAGGAACTTTTTTTTTGTGAGATCTTTCTAGAAATTTGTTGGATTGTTACAGTTGGGCTATAAAACTGCAAAACAAACTACTCTAAACATCTGCAATTTCCCGAACATCAGTCTGGAGTAACGGGTTACAAAGGAACCTTCGGACTGCTGCAACTAAGAACCTCAACATAACGATCATCTCTGCGTCTTGACCTTTACACTGGTTTTTTGATCCACACCAAACGCTCCATTAAACCTTGAAAAGGTTACTTGACAGCCTGAACGAGGCATCCGGAGTCGTGGCAGAACATCTAATCTAAAATGTTTGGAGAGGGTTTCGATAGCGAGGACATGGAACATGCCAGATCTTTTCCAAGAAAGGAGACTCATCAAAAGGGCGTCAGCAGCCAAGCAGATCGGCATGCGGGTTCGAAAGAAAGAAATGACGCTAACTTTAAGTAAGAAACTTTTGGCACCAATTGCGACAGTTTCCCACAGAGTTCAAACTTCCGTCTGGAGGTCTTGGTGGAATAACGGTGCGGCTCCAGGCAACACCAATGAACACATTATATATCACACACACACACACACACACACACACATACTTTTGTTTTTTTCTGTTTCTACAGCCACTTTTGCCAACCCCACATCCCTCAGGGGGGTCACAAGGCTTCACCAGTTCGTGTTTCACCTCTACTTTTGATTTATTCTGTTACACTGGGGGCATTTTTGTAGTTTGACACTTAATTCTTTACATCTCTGGCATTTGGCAGACACCCTTATCAAGTCAAGGGTTAGGGGCCTTGCTTAGGGGCCCCGTTGTGGCAACTTGGTGTTGCCGGCAAACAAACCCATAATTTTCCAGTCAGCAGGCCAACACCTTAACCACCGAACTACCGCTTCCACCACATTCAAATTTCTTACAAGTTTGTTTATTTCTTATTTTTCTGTCAGACTTTATTATACCGAGAGTGATAAAGTTCTGAAAAAAAACCCAGACCCTCCTGGAGCTACACACCTCCATCTATATTACATTTACATTTGGCGGCCGCTCTTATCCTAAGAGACTCACATGTAGTTCATTCATACAACTGAGCAGTTGAGGGTTAAGGGCTTTGCTTAGGGGCCCAACAGTGGTAGCTTGGTGGTGCTGGGATTCAAACCCACAGTCTTCGGGTTAGCAGTCCAACACCATAACCTACAGAGCGACTGACATTAATCTCAACTGAGCAGGTAAGGGTTGAGGGCCTTGCTCAAGGGCCCAACAGTGGTGCTGGGAATTGAACCGATAATCTTCTGACCAGTAATCCATCACCTCAACCACCGAGCTACAGTAACACCTCCCACTTCCACGAGCAGCATGACTTCTCCAGCTCCACTCACCTGTCTGTCGCTCAGGCTCCACTTAAATTAACCCAGTCGGTGAGACTGAGGAAATAAAGCAGCTGTTGAACTTTAGATTCTTGTGTTTTCTTGTATATTAAATGAAACTGATTGATTTGCACCCGGAGGCAATAATTAACAGCCCTTCATCATCGCTATAAAGGCTCGTTTTATTAAATACTAATGAAGTCGATGATGCACGCGGTCCTGAAGGCACCGCTCTCACCTCTGCGGAGTGTCGGTGCGAGTCGCGTGAGGTCTCGGGGTGGGAAACGAACCCAGCACTTTCAGGCTCGGTGTGCCACCCGTGCGCGTGACCCAATATCCATATTGCACGCTAGTCCACTCGTGCGTGTGTGTGTGTGTGTGTTTTTGTTTTGTTTTTTCAAAGTACAACACAAAAAGCGAATGGAAAACAAAACCGCACGCGCACAAGGATCCAAGACGGCGCTTCCCCAAAAAACAACAACAACAAGCCGAACAAAGTCTCCGGTTCGTGCCCCCGGCGGTGATCCGAGCAACTTTTGGGTTTTAGTTTCCTCGCAAATTATTAACACACACACACACACATACACACTGCTAAAGAATCGGCGTGCCGAACTTTGTTCCCAGCGCGCGCACCCGCCCCTCTGAGTCTCCACGCGCGCCGCCCCATTCAGGAACTTCCTCCAGCAGGGAGGGGAAATAACATGTCGAGAACGCGCACGGAAACGCAGGGAAACGTGCGCGTTCACGTCAGCAACCAACTTACAGAATAATAATAATAAACAATAATATTGATAATAATAATAATAAAACAACAACAATAATGATTATTATTATTACAATAAACAAAACAACAACAACATTAATAATAATAATAATAATAATCATCATCATCATCATCATCATGATGCAGCAGAAAATAAATATTTATTTTACTGGCTGTTCATTTATTAGTTAAAATAATTCGTAGGAAATGAGAAAAAATCAGAGAAATCAAATCCTAGAAAAAAGAATTCAGAAACAGAATTTAAATAAAATAATATATTTAAAAAAATACAAATTCATAAAAAGATTATAATAAAAATTTGGCATAAATTAAACTAACTGTTGTTACAAATGTTTAATATCTTGAAGCAGTAAACACAAATAACGTTTATTAATTATTACTGCTAATACAAAATAGAAGTAAAAAAATAATATAATATACACATAATTTTCTATGGTAAATTATGTTTATGATTTGTTAATTTAATATTAAATATAAAATCATTTAAATATAAACAATTTTAAATATTTTTTTAATTAAGGTTTTATTAGATCGCTAAACTCTGAACGCAGATTAACACTTGCTTATTACACACTTTCAACACAGTTACACAGAATCACACACGCACTCTCTCTCTCACACACACACACACACACACACAGCGAGTCTGTTAACTTTAACACTCCAGGGAAATAAAATAATCATTTTACATTAGACATTATTAGTACTGAATGTTTTCTAACTGTTCACAGAAAACATTCATAAAACATCCCAAAATAACCATAAATTAACGTTCTACCAAAATGAGGTGAAATGGGCTGGAATTTGAAGTTCTCTCACCATATCAAATCACATTTTCTCCCTTAAAAAACATATATTTATTAGTTGGGTTCGTCCAGAGGTGTCCAAACTCTGTCCTGGAGGGTCGGGGTGTCCTGCAGAGTTTAGCTCCAACTTGTCTCCACACACCTTCGTGTGAGTTTCAAGTCTACCTAGAAGGATCTTGGTTGGTCGGTTGAGGTGTGTTTGATTAGGATTGGGGATAAACTCTGAAGGACACCCTGACACTCCAGGACAGAGATTGGACCCTCCTGTGGGATGTAGATTTAGGGTTGGGGTTAAGTGGTAATAAATGCTGTTAAGGTTGTAGTAGCGTCAAAGACCGACAGATGGCAGTGTGGTGATTTAAATGAAATAAATGAAGTAAATGAAATTGCACTAGATTTGTTTTAAATGAGGCTTCTTAAAGAAACTTTCTGCTAAATTCATAAACTTGAACAATTTCCTGGCGTGTAAAATTAAATTTAAGTTAGACAAACTCTCGTATTAGGCACTGTTCAGCTCCACATCTTACTTCTCCACCCCGTTTATTCACCCAGTGTCAAAC
>VCAZ01000034.1:712500-730000 GCA_005784505.1 Bagarius yarrelli
TAAGGTCCTCCCTCTTTCTGCGTGTCCAACCTTCAGCAGTGATGTGGTACAGATCGACGTTGTTGCCTGAGTACGCGTCTCTGTGCGTGGCTCTATACACGGCTTCCCTGGCCACAGAGACAGCTTCATCAACACTCATCCCCCAGTGAATCCTATCGTCCAGAACTGAGAAAGCGTAAGGAGAACCTGAGCCCACTGAGAAGAGATCACCCTTTAAACGGAGGCCATCGCTGCACACATAAACAAGCCCTGGACCTGAGCATGTTCTACAGATCGCTCTTTGTTGGGTTTCTGGATCTACAGAAGTTTGATCACTTTCTGCTTCTTGTTTACTCTCAGCCCCACTGTCACTTGTACATGATATCGTCTCCTTCGTCTTCTTTTCCTTCTCCTCTTGATCCCATCCACACAGAGTGGCAGCCACACACAGTTCAGTGCCTTTAAAAGGGTGTAGCATGTGAGACAACAGCTTAGCAGCGCCCTCCGTCGACAGCCTCCGCTTGTTTCGGAGCTGGTAAAGCCTCAGCTCCCTGGTTAAGATGCGCTTCCAGAGGACGCAGTCGGCCGAGGTACCTGACGTGGTCCCCACCAGGTGAGAGTGGACAGGTATGATCTTTTGGGATGCCGGACATGCCACCAAGCCTGCACAGCTGGATCGTGTATCTGCTGCAGCAATCACTCCTCCCTGAAAGATGAATCCCAGCGTGGTGGTGCCGTGACCCAGAGGAAATGGTAGAGGAACAGAGGAAGAGACTGATAATGAGGGTAACGAGTGTTGGCGAAGATCGCTGTTTTTAGATGTCCAAGATGAGTTGCCTAAACTTGGTTGAACTTGCCCGAACCGAATAGGGCTCTGCATTAGGTATTCATGCACCGGCACATAAAATTCCATTGGACTTGAATTTCTGGTTTCCTGCAGACACCTGGCACTGGAGCTACCTTTGCAAAAGGTTCTTTCCATAGACCTGGACCACAAACACGAAGCATTCCACTGACGATCACGAGCGGGGTCGAGAAAACCACACACATCTTGTAAAGCCATAACTCACCGCTAAGCAACAATGATGTAAAAATGCTAATATTCATAAGGAATAATAATAAATGTATTTAGAAATAATTTTTTTTACAGAATGAATATAAATGCCCAGTCTGTTTTATTGTCTAAAGTAGGCAACAGCGTGTAAAACAGGGTATTAAGTTTATCTGTACGGTGCGTTTATATGAATCTGAGCTTTTATACATTTTTTTTCATGAAGTGTCATCAGAATTCTATCCCATGCATGAGTGCTCTCTGTTTCGGTTTAGAGAGGCATGAAAACACTTGAACTTACTGAAGCGAATCACACTAAGCTATTTTAAGCTGAGCAAAGCACTCCACTTTGTCAGTCAAGGCGAACTCGTGGTCATGATTCTTACGATATGAAGAAATTTTATTCGATTAGCAAAATGTTTTTACTGACAACATTTAAAACACATTTATTTGACTGATATACGCGATTCGCAATCACGATACATGATTTGCATAATGTCTCACTGCACCTATTTTACTAAACAAAATTGTATTCGAGAAAAATTGGTCTATGTTATTGTGTTATAAATGATGCATGCAAATAAATCAATGAACGGAATTATACAGCAAATCCTACACCGCAGCGCTAACACAGAATATGCTAATAAATCAGCTTTTGTTTTGTTTGTTTGAATTTTTAATTAAGGCGTTGACTAATAGACAGAATAATCTTTTATATAATTAGTAAGAATCCAATAGGCAAAAGAAAAACAGTCTGATGTTTAGTTCTGATATGAGGTCACGTTGTTGATCTGGTCATGCTTCATTTATAAAGTATTATTAAACAGATTAATTTAATTAAGTTAATTAAGTTAATTTTTCTATTATACAAATTGTGTGATTGTAATATTTGTCATTCTAGTTTAATGTCTCAGTCAGAATTCCCAGTGGTTTTGTTGAGCTGGAGGTCCCTTTTATAATTATAATGTTTAAGTAGAAAACAGAAAATTCTAAAAAGTAAAACTAATAAAATAAAACTTAACTAAATAAAATTAAAGGTTGTTTTTAATTTTGTCATAAAACAAAAATAAGTTTGTTTTGACACTCTGAACAAAACCTGGGGTGAAAAAACATAAGAAAGCCTTAAAAAAATACGAGGAATGTTGAATAAAAACAGGAGTGATGAATCAAACGAACGCGTATCGATTCATTCCAAAGAATCGATTCAGTTGAAGGGAACAGGTGCTGCCTGCTTTGCCCCATCTGCGGCTGTCATACGGAAGCGCGACAAGTCACGAGTAAACAAATTTTCTAAAAGATGATGAAGTTAAATTCACATCCGTCTTATTTTTAAACTTTTATGCTTTACTTATTTACAGTTCCTTTAAGTTGGTTAAAGGTGAACCGGATCAGAACCGATGCTTTACAACGTGACAAGATGAAAGTGTCTACAGGCTCGCGCTTCGTCAGCAAAATGACGCTTTGCGTTGTGGTTCTTTCTGTGGTAAGAAAGACAATAATAACAATAATAATAATAATAATAATAATAATAATAACGATGATGATGATGATGATGATGATGATGATGATGATAAAATTAAACACTTTCACTTATGTTTCAGCTAAAAGTTATTGTCTTGGTGCACAAACTTTTAAACACACAGTTCCTGTTTTTAACACATGTTTAAAATAAACATTTTAGAATATTTTTATTCGGTTTAATAGTCAGAAACTGGAATTATAACACTCAATGTTCACTAACTAAGTAAATAAGATCAAAGTAAAAAAGGTGTTTTATGTTTTGTTTACATCAAAGAAAACTGAAATGTTCTGGAATGAAGGATTAAAGTGCCGCCGCATCAATCACATGATGCTGAAATAAAGTGAGGACAAATATCAGTCATCGGGCAAATAACCAGGGGCAAATCGAGAGCGTTATTATGACAAAATTAAATATTGTTCCTTTAGACCAAGGGGGTCCCCAAACTACCGCTCAGGGGCCACACATCTGGACCTAAACAATGGCAGAGACATATTTCACAAAATGTAATTCTGCATCTATGTTTGACTCGTATCACATCTGTATTCGATCATTTTAACGTGAATTCCTCTTAATTATTGATTCAATCAATCTAACATACATGTTTTTGGACTGTGGGAGGAAACCGGAGAACCCGGAGTAAACACACAAAAGAACAGGAAGAACATGCAAACTCCACACAGAAAGACCGGGAATCGAACCCGCAACCTTCGCATTAGTTTGCGCTCCAGGAATAGAAGCGGGTATAGAATATTAATGAATGAATAAACTATACTCAAAAGTACTATAACGAAAGTATTTGTATTTAGTTACTTTTAAGTATTAATTTGTCAATGTCAGGTATATGCAGTGTTAGAAAAATAATCCAAGGTGATTACAGTGACCTCAACATCCCATAATTACCCCACAGTTCATTATTTTGTGCTAAAAGCAATCTGTGATTTGTTTTCCATTCAAGATTCAGTGCCACTCCACCATACACACCACTATGATGCCTTTACACCGGGGCCCCCATGGTGACTTTCTTCACTTCGACTCGGCCCCTGATACCATCGCCGTCAACTCCAGCGTGCAGATTTCGTATACCTGCTCCATAGCCTGCAGAGTGGGACTCGAGATTGTGCTTTCCACCCCAAAAACCCTGGGACTCGTGACATTTAGGAGATCATGGACTCACGTCAGACAACTTAACACGACTAGAACAAAGGCGATTCCGCTCAAATTCCCTCCTGCTGTGGTTTATAGGAGAGACTTTTTCCTCAGGCGAACGATGGAGGTGCGTGATGTCATACTGAGAGCCTGGCTGGTGCATCTGGAAGAAGAAGAAACCTACAGCAGCCCAGACCGGGTCAGTCAGTACGAGAGGTCCAAGGTGAGGATCATTAAATCTTTGGGGACGGTTCCACCCTCGGAGCGTCCTGCCAGATCAGCAAACGAATGCCTCGCGTGGGGGGCGGAGCTGATGTGGAATCGGACCAAAGACAGAATACAAAAGTGCTTTCCTGAGTCAGGTAGGGCCCCTTTTTAGTAATTAATTAAATTCAATTTAAGGAAAAAATATATACACATAAATAAATAATGACCTCAGGTTTATAAATTACAGTCTGGTAGGCAGGGGCGCCACTAGGAATTTTGGGCAATACTGATAGTATTGCTACTAATAACAAAATAGGTCTCTGTGTCCATCAAAGCATGTGGGACCTTAGAATCGCCCTACCCCTTTCTTAGTAGCACCCCTGGTGGTCGGCAGTGTTACATTTTGCGTGAACAGTGAAATACTTTGAAGATGTCCATATATAAACAGAGTGCGTGTGTGTGTGTGTGTGGTTCTGTGATGGACTGGTGATCTGCCTTTTACCCAGTGACAACTGGGATAAACTCCAGCAGATCCCCATGACCCTGATTAGGAATAAGTGTGTAAAGACGATGGATGGATGGATGAATGGATTGTTTGTGGTTGATGTCATCGATCATTTTTTGCCCCCCTCCTTTAATCCAGCTCTCACTTCCATATAAAGACTCATATGACACGCCTACATTTCCAAACATTAGCTAATCCCGTTTCTGATCAGAGACAAAACTTAAATGAAAATCATGATGATGTTGCAGATGTAGTGACACTCCTGACGTTCCCTTTCGCAAGCACCGGAGAGAAATTCGGAGTCATCCGGACCTTTTCACCCTTCGCCAACAGAGAGCTGGAGACTGCGAGACTGCGTGCTGTCGAGAAACCCAAGTAAGACTCGCTAAAAAAAGCGTGAACAATAAAATCAACCTGAATGTCCAGTAAGGTGGAACTGAGATCAGATTTCCAGCAGGATCATGTTACAGAACCATGTGATTAATAGACTTTAGGCTTTTCAGTGAAACTGATGGTTAGACTGATATACTGAGAATTGCTGAAAAATAGGAATAAAATAAAAAATTCTACTATGATGTAACTAATGCGGCTAAATTTTTTTATATGATGAGCTTCATAAAAAAAAAGGTACAACATCCATAATATGGCCAAAAGTTTGTGGACACCTCTCCTTATACATGTATCTTCTCCAAACTGTTTCCACAGGTCACACACGGTCATCTAGAAAGTCTTTGCATGTTGTCGCATTCCGTTTTACTTTCGCTTTAACACCGGCTGCATTTACACTGCAGGTCTTGACGCCCTGACAATACGTTGTTTTTGGCGGAGGAGCTGGGCTCCTTGAGCAAGGCCCTTAACCCCGTAATTTCTCAGTCATATAACAGGAAATAATGTAAGTCGTTCTGGATGAGGACGTCTGCCAAATGATGCAAATGTCTTTTAAAACTGTCCTTTATACAATATCTGCATTTACACTTTACACAGCAAAACAATCCGATGTAGATGTACTGACCAGAAAAGGAAGTAAATCTGTGCGATCATCGATGGACGAGGATGAAATGATTATTCAGTATTTGCTTTTATATGTGTCATATTTAAAGGTCAGCAAAACAAATGATCTCTTTGGGAAGAGAGAAAGGAGCAGCCTGGTGAATGTAGCATTGATCGCTATATAAAATATAAATATACATATGTATAGATTCAGTGACGTTCGACTCGCATTGACAGGTAAAAATCCGATCTGTCTGCTAACATGACAGGCATGAATCCGGTTTTGATTCAACCCCTTTAAACTGAACACCTTTGGGATGAACTGGAACCCTGACTGAACCCCAGACCTCATTAACTCAACATTAGTGTCTGATCTCACTAATACTATTGGAACTTACTGATCGAATCCACACAGTCACATGACCTAAGACGTGACTTTCCAGAAGTCTGGAGTTCCAGCTAATCAGGTGTCCCAGTACTTTTGGTCATATAATGCATGTTAAAAATATGTTAAGCGTTTGATCTTACCCATCAATGCTGTTTTACAGACTGACCATGTCGATATGGTTATATTTGCTAAACTGGTGTGAGAAAAGGATGTGTGGCATCATCAAGCACGTGACCGAGCACAGGAATTTCGCCTCTCCTCTCCTCATGCTGTCTAGCACAGGTAACTCCTCCTCTGTATGACCTCACCGGTAAAGCATGCGGCCGATCCGGACGGATCTGCTGTAATGATGTCTCCAAAGCCGGATGGTGTAATATAGACGAATGTCCTTTTACAATGGATGGGGTTTGTTTTCGTGAATGTAATATTCGGGTTTGTGTTTTTTTTAGTTGACATTAGATGTAAATTTAAAGCCGTTTTTACCACATTGTTTGTCTAGGTCCAGGCAGGATTTCCTGTTTAAACGCTACCACTAGGGCTGTGTAAAAATATCGATACAGATAACTATTGTGATATTTTTTTAGGATAGGGCACGATATTCTAACCTTTAGTACTGAAATATATTTAAATAATTAAATATTAATTAATTACTTAAATCCCTCAGTACGTGTCAAACGACTTCCTCCTCCGCTCCTGTAGATGGCGCTGACACATACAGACATACAGTCTTAGACCCCATTTGTATTTATTGTATTTTTAGCTATTTGTTTAACTAAATTTTTTTTTAGGTATTGCTATATGTACTGTATTGCAGTATATCGTGATATATTGTAATGAGATGCGTATCGTATCGTGAGGCCTTTTTCAATCCACTCGCATGGAAATGTAAAAAAGAGTTTTTAGTTTTATTAGCGGTATAACTGCAGAATAATGCTTTTAAAGACTCAAACTGACTATTTCCTGGTTTCCAGACTGTTAAACACAATAAAATGACCCGAAATTTATAACCACCAGATTAATAACCAAGCCATCTTCTTCTTCTTCTTCTTCTTTTTTTTTTTTTTTTTAGAAGCAGTTCTTCTTCTTTTAACATACTCCTTCTTCTTCTTCTTTTCTTGTCTTTTAACATCTTCTTCTAATACTAATTATACTATCCCTCCTCTGTCATGTCCAAACCATCCCAATCTGTGCTTCCCTGATATTTCTTTCTCCCCAAAACCATCATACATGAGCCGTCCCCCTGATGAACCTGGTCCTAATCCTGTCCACTCCCCAAAAAAACCTCAAAGCTACTTCCAAAAAAACCTCCCCAGAGCTCTTCCCCACCTGTCTTTTCCACAGTGCCACTGTCTCTCTAAACCAGAGTGAAATCATTACATTCTATTTACATCAGATTTCGTCAAACACACACCTGCCTAATGCACTGTGTTTTCTTTGTGTATGTGTGTGTGTGTGTTATGTCAAGGTAACATTGTGGTACAGGTGTGTTTAATTAACGGATTAGAGAAAGCGTTCACAGCTCACACTGATCTCCCTCTCCGGGTCTGGATCCGGTTGGACCTCTTCATCCAGAACTCAGAGGTACTGAAAAGTTTCATTCATCCACGATGCACGAACGATTCATGCACGACTGTCAATTTGCATATCATTTGCATACGCACTGTGATTCGTCCACAGATCAGAAGCTTTACTTAAGTTTATTTTTTTTCTTAATGTTAATAACCTATCCAGTGCTGCCTGTCCAACAGGAAATACAGGCAGTCTGCAGGGGCCCCACTCTCCATGAAGGGCCCCTATCGACGCTTCTACATTTTATTTATGTATATTTCCCACTTGTAAAATTTTTGCACAAACCCTATTAAGCACCACACAACTTACAACAACAGTAAAAAAAATAAATATAAAGATAATAAACACAAAAACATACACAGCTACACCACACTCTAATTTGCATAACTCCGCCCACGATATATCGGGAGAAACGGAGTACCGTAATGACTATAATATTCATATACAGATTTCACAGGGACAGAGTTTACAAATTACTGACGCTCGATGTGAACGTGTTTGGCGTTTTCTTCTCAGGTGAAGCTGGTAGTCACACAGGCCGAATCCAACCATATCCTAAAGGAAGCCGAGTTCAGGTAAAAAACACCTTACACACACACACACACACACACACACACACTGCTCTCTATTACCACTATAAGAGTCATGTTCCAATCGCTTCGCTGTAGACGTTTAGCTAATTACAGATCGGTGTCGGTGACGTATAAGCCATCGTTAAATAATTAACGTAATGGAGGTGAGAATCGAGGAGTGTTTTGTAACATGAGCTCAGGTTGGCTGATTTGCCTAAAAAGATTCTTCTGGATGAATCATTTGTTAGGAAAATGCACAGAGCGTCAGGAACTGTTTCTGTAGCTGGGTTTATTTCCTTACGTGAAGCAAATCTTTTAAATTTCGCAAAAAAACAAAACAAATGCGAAAGAGTTGCGGAAGTGGCAGGCGGTGGTATTGGTAACTTAGGAACCAACAGGAAATAAAACAAGAGAGATTAGAGAGCTGGTACTCGAGATTGAACCTCGCTAGTGAAGTTTTGCTAAGATTGGAAAATGCTAAAATGAAATAAAACTAAAAAAAATGCTGGACAGTAAACGGCGATAAGCAGAAATGTTAGCATTCGCTACGTATCGGAGCGAATTGTTGCCTTCGAGTGTAAATGTAGTGTAAATATTATTCATGTTTGTGGATATAAAAAACTGAACGACTTTGCTCAAATAAACTTCCTGTTCCTGTTAGCAGCGGTATTTTCGACTTGACAATTTATTTTCTCTGGTTCTAGGTTTCAGCATGCTATTCTGTACAACGACACCTCGGGATACTTTGTGATTGGTGGCGGCATCTACATGCCGGGATTTCACGGATATATTGGACCGATTAAATATTACCGCTTAGGCTCTGAAACTGTAAGTGTTTATTTTCAGTTTCACTTTCAGTTTATTTTAGCTAATATTTTCTAGCAAACATTCAGTGCAGTAGCTTAACTAGCTAACTTGCTATTAACCTATTATATCTCGTTAACTATCATTGTTAGCGGTCCTTTTTACTAGCCCAATTTAAGCTAGCGTGTAATTGGCTGATTTATATAATTTCCTGATTTTAAATGTAGCTAGTAATTAAACAGTCATGTTAGCTACTAGCGATAGCCTGTTATACTTTTACTAATCCAGCTATTTTAGCTAATGTTTGCTTGTTATGTTAATTTGCTAACTATGTTGCACATTTTAGATCTTTTCGTAGTGCCGTCTAATTTTCAGTATTGCTTTTTTTCTCTCCTGTTTTGTTTGTGTAGGTTGTAAATCCGCAGACTCACCTGAGAACCATGACGGAACTGAACGAACGCCACAGGTGGTGTGAGGACTTTAAACAGATCACAGAAATTTATGTAACAGCTCTACAAAACACTAGAGCTGCTCTCGCCGATGGTAACCTGTTTTTACATTAAATTCTTAAAAAACAATTCATTTCGTATCTATTAATCGGCATATGACAACACCAGTAATACCGGTGTCACATGGTGTGTTCTTGCTGGTGGTAGCTGCTTGGGGGGCCTTCCTGTTTTTAATTGTTGTGTCTGTTCTCTTCTAAAATAAATAATTTTTTACTTACTTTAAATAAATATTTAATAAGAAAGCAATCCAATTGATGGTGAGTGCCGCAGTGGGCAAGTGACATAACCGCTTTACCACCGCTAACACCGACTATCCCAGCAAGCCTATTTAGCACAGATTCTGAGATTTTTTGTGGTAGTAGGGACGAGTTCAAGTGTTGGCAAGTACAAACTGACTTAAATAACCACTCTGTAATTCCGTGGTCAGCAGACAAGCCCGAATATTACTCTTAAAGTACCCAAGAGGCCACCGTGGCAGGCAGGATTTTTGAAAGTCATGACATCATTGTTCTGAGTTTGTTTTTTGATCACACCCACACTGGAAAAAATCACTTCCTGTTCTCTTTCAGACGTGTGTGTGTCGTATTACGAGCAGCTAAAGAGGACGTTCGTCCAGTTGAGGTGCATGCAGATATGGTCCTGGGAGGATCAGCTGAAGTACAGCGCTGTGCTGAAGATACTGAGGAGACATGAGGAAGATCTAATATCAGGTATCGAGTGTTTATTCTAAGAATTCAATCATTTCCATCGGTTTTCGGTTGGAAATTTCACACACTTTGGGGCCCACCAGAGGTCTGTTATTATTAGTAGTAACAGTACTAGCAATGATGTAATAGTATGTCTGGTGTGGAAACTTATATTCTATCATCGGGCCAATAATCTTTATGGTTTATTGTGTTGCTTTGTCCCTCCTCTAGGTCAGTGGACCAATAGGAAAGCGTCACTCTTTGGTCAGCGCCTTTACGAAGACGTAGTGGAGAGTTTAGCCGATGACCTACAGGGAGACATGGATACCACTCAAATAGAGCAGCTGCAGCTGTGCTCGTGTTTGGGTCATCACCAGGCCTCACTCATGCTCGCCACTTTACACCTGGCAGGTCTCGGAGTGCCGGCAGACCAGGAGAAGGTTAGCAAACGCAGGATAGGACATTGTGTGTAGAACGTCGGCGCAACACTTAAATAAAAGTACAGTGATGTGTTGGATTACAAGTTTAATTGGTTCCGTTCGTAACTCAAATTACTTGTATGTCAAATAATTTTTTTTTCCATTAAAATGAATTGAAATGCCATTAATTCGTTCCAGGTCCCAAAAAAACCCCAATTTTTTTTGTTGTATGGTTTTTCCTTTCTTATAAATAATGAATATTGTATAAAAAAACAATAGAATAGGATGTACTGGAATAAACTGGTTTTATTAAGTATAATGTACAGCATTTACCTTGGAGATCAGACGACTCCACTCCACTAACGCGCATGTCTGACTAGCTATCGAGTAAGACACGGGATGGTGGGTGGATGTTATGCCGTTTACTGTGGCGTTCGCTACGCTAACTAGCGGTTGGGTGTCTGAAGCGGCTCGTAACCCGAATTTTAGCAACTCAAAGCAAAGAAATCGGCCGAGAGACGACTCGTATCTCATAAAACTTGTTCGTTGGAACACTCGTACTGGAAAAGGACTTTAGTAAAAGTTAGTCACGTGGTCACATGATAAACCCATACAGAATATTTAATGTCGTGCATGTGTGTCCACCGATATGAAATGAACGAATCGCTCCTCTTGACGACTGGTTGTTCCCGAGTCATATTAAAGATTCGGTCACAATTAATAAATTATGTCATTGACACATTAGTATTTTTTTTGCAGTAGGTATAAAAGGAATATTCTTAAAACTATACTTTTAATTTAGGAGTAAAATTAAAAGTTATAAAGTATAAGAGTAATATTAAAAAGTATAAGATTATGACTATAGAGGCTATTATAAGTAATAATAATTCTTCTTCGTCTCAGGCTCAGGTGTACAGCCTGATGGGCGGAGTTGAAGACGAGCGTTTGGCTCTTCTTCATTTGGGCTACAAGCACATGCAGGGTCTGGACGGCTTTCCTAAAGATCCGGACATGTCTTACGGTTACTACGCCAACATAGCAAAGCAGACCAGCGTCGATCACGATCGAGTCCGGGATTCGGAGGTGAGATCTTTGCTACTGTCTGAAGCCTAATAAGTCTAATCACCAGCACTGCTTATCTAAAGCTCTGTTTCCATATAGCAATCTATCACCGAGTATGTGCACTTGGACAATCCGGCAGACCTTCAGATGCAATCGGGGGAATCCGACGACATCATCCAGTTCCTCAAACACCAGGCAGAGAGAGGAGACGTCGAGTCACAGGTACCTCAGCGGTTCTGCTCTAGAGAAGCTTTGGTGTTATTTGGTTTTACTCAGTTGTTGCCATGTGTGTGTGTGTGTGTGTGTGTGTGTGTGTGTGGGATAGAAAATGCTAGCGCAGATGTCGTTCTTTGGCAGTAACGGCATGACGAAGGACATCAGTGAGGCTCTGAAATGGTACGCCCAGAGTGCCATGCAGATGACCGACCCCTCAGCCATGCACGACTACAGCATCATGCTACTGAAGGTTTACTTCACCAGCTGGTTTTATGTCATGTGACTATTTCAATATGGCGGATGTAGTACGTCCAATATTCCGTAACTATACTATATAAAACGTCATTTTTTACGATCAAGAAGTACATGTTAGTAGTAAATGTAGTACCTATTTAACTAGTATGCAGTGTGTGTGTGTGTATGTGCGTGTGTGTGCTGGGTTTCATCAGATGTAGGCAAAATGCGATAAATAAATGTGATGCCTGTTTTTCGGTTGGTGTTTAGGGAATCGGAGGGAGGAGGAACACAACTTTGGCGTTAAAACTCCTGGAAAAAGCAGCCGACATGGTAGGAAAACCTGCAGATCTGAAATCCAACTGCTTTTTCAATGTTCTTGTTGGATGTGGTTAATATTCTGTGGAATTCGGGTTCCTCAGGGTTCTGTGGAGGCTCTGAACACTCTCGGCTGGTACCACAGCACTACAGGGAAAAACCACACGAAGGCGGCGCAATACTTTGGCCTGGCGGCGCAGAACGGCAGTCGTGACGGTCTGTTCAATCTCGGGGTTTATCACCTGAACGGCGTGGCCCAAGACACAGTGCCCAAAAACGAGGTGTGTGAAAAGAACAGATACAAGAGAAAAAATAACACACACACACTGTACTGTGTGTGTATGTGTGCCAGTTTAGCTGTTGTTATTACACGTGTAAGTGTGTGTGCTCTATTAGCTGTAATCATTGTGTGTGTGTGTGTGTGTGTGTGCTATGTCAGCTGTTGTAATGAGGTGTGTGTATGCTCTTAGCAGTAGTGATTGTGTGTGTGTGTGTGTATGTGTGCTGTATTGCCTGTAATCATTGTGTGTGTGTGTGTGCTATGTCAGCTGTTGTAATGAGGTGTGTGTATGCTCTTAGCAGTAGTGATTGTGTGTGTGTGTGTGTGTGTGTTTCAGACAGAAGCGTTTCAGTGTTTCCTGAAGGCAGGTGAACTGGGTCATGTGGATGGCGCAGTGGAAGCGGCTTCAGTCTTTTCTCGAGGTCACATAACGGGAGTGCGCAGAGATCCGGAGAAAGCAGTGAGGTACACACACACACACACACAGACACACACACACACACACACACACACGCGTGCCATCCATGTGACAAAACGTATCGTCAGGTACATTTTTATTTCTATTATAACCCTATAATATATTTGTCGTTATAAAGAGTGTGTGAGAAAGCAGTTAGTTACCATGGAAACCTCAATCTAACGACTGAATCGACTGACCAATCAGATTCAAGAACAGCACTTTAATTCAAAACTGATCAAAAATGTGAACTTTCACCCCGTTTTCCTTCTGCCCCTGCAGTCTACTTAAGCTGGTCAGCGAGAGGAACGGATACCTGGGCTTCACACTGCGAGACGCTCTGAGAACCTTCCAGAAGGGGTCATGGTAACAGCCCCTATCAGTTATTCATCTGTCCCTCTTTTCTCTTTTCTTTATTAGATTTAATCCATTCGTGACGTGAATTTTGACGCTCATCTGTTCACCGTGTGTGTATAACACAGTGTGTGTGTGTGTGTGTGTGTAAAGGAACGAAGCCCTGCTGAAATACGCCCTGCTCGCAGAGACGGGCTTGGTGGTGGCGCAGCTGAACGCCGCACACCTCTGTGAGGTAAATCCACAGCCCACCACAGCACAGAGTAGTAAAGCGACAGATTTTTCTCTCCTTTTTTTTTTGCTTTTTTCTTATTATGATAACCTCCTTCCTATTTTAACTCTATAAACGCTGTGTTTGAACAGTTTCCAGCTGTAGAGTGTGTGTGTGTGTGTGTGTGTGTGTGTGTGTGTGTGTGTGTGATTTTACTGTATGTCTGATGATGACTGTATTCTTGTTCACTGCAGGTGATGAATCACGGCTCCGCCTGTCAGTGGAGGTATCATAACTACTCCACCCATAACCACGACCCCCAGGAGTCCGGTGTGTGTGTGTGGTGTGTGTGTGTGTGTGTGTTCACTTACCACACCAAACAAATGGCTTAAATTTATTTATCAATTGAATTTTCTTTTTCTCTTGTTTTTCCTTCTTTCTTTCTTTCTTTCTTTCTTTCTTTCTTTCTTTCCTTCTTTCCTTTCTTGTTATCTCCTTTCTCTCGCTTTCTCTCTCTCTCTAATTTTCTCTCTCTCTCTCTCTCTCTCTCTCTCCTCTCTCTCTCTCTCTCTCTCTTCTCTCTCTCTCTGTTCTCTTTCTCTCTTTTTCTGTCTTCGCTCTTTTTTTATCTCTCTCTCTTTAGCTTCTCTCTCTCTTCTCTCTCTCTCTCTCTGTCTCTCTCTTTTTCTAGGTTTGCTGAGGATGGGAGATCATTACAGTTCTTTAGGTGACATGGTGAACGCTGTAGCGTTGTACAGCAGTGCAGCACTGAGAGGCAGTGCACAGGTAGCATACACACACACACACACACACACACACTCTTATTTCTCTGTCTCTCTCTCTCATTTTTCTTTTTATTTCTCTCTTTTATTTCTCTCCTTTTGATTTCTTTCTCTCTCTTTTTTTCTCCATTTCTCTCTTTTATTTCTCTTTTATGTCTGTCTCTTTAATTTCTCTCTTTTATTTCTCTCTCTTTTTACCTCTCTCTTTCTTTTTTTTTCTCTCTCTTTTATTTCTCTCTTTTTTATTTCTCTCTTTTATTTCTCTGTCTCTCTTTTATTTCCCTCTCTTTTTTATTTCTCTCTCTCTCTCTTTGTCTTTAAATATGGACGTTCTTTAATGGTCTTTACACTCAGGGCACCTACAACCTGGCACTTCTGACCGACGCAGGATTCACCATCCCCACACACGTACTGGAGCAAATGCAGATCAGGACTGAGCCTCAGCTGAGCCGCAGTACCGTAGTGGAGAAACTGTTGATCAGGTGCTGCGTCCAATCTACCTGTCCGAGGCGTGAAAACCATGTGACATTATTACCTACACACTTTTTACTAAACACGCACAGAAAACTGACTTTCTCTTAATGATCAACATCAGGGACCCTGTATGAACATGTGTGTGTGTGTGTGTGTGTGTTTGTGTTGTTGTTTTCCAGATGCCGACAGCTGGAAGGAAACAATGAGGAAATGAGTCCATGCTCTCTGGCTCTGATTGGACTGCACGTGTCCCGGGTGTGGCAGGGTTTCACCCGCAGCACCGTCCGCCTCACACTCATCCTCAGCACGTTCATCATGTTCGCGCTCGCAATGATGACCCAAAGTGCGCTTGGTAAGAGCTTCACCGTCTACCGTCCCGTACCGTCTGATTCAGAAGACATTTAATCACGATCAGTTCTGTCCCTCAGCTCGCTACACCGCAGCTCTTCCACGCAGACTCTCGTCGCCAGACTCTCAACCTGCACCTCAGGAAAGATCTTCAGGAGTCACGGAGATCCCTCGAACCTTCCCGACCCGACACCTCCGGTCCCTGCAGGAGGCGGCCGATTTGGTCTTCACGGCGAGCGGAGTGTGTGTGTGCGCTTTATGCACCGTCTTTATCTCTCATCTGCTTTAAACCGATCAGAAAAACAACACAAAAGGAAAAGAAAGACTTTAGTCATATAGAGTAAAGCTACAGCACGGCGCCATCTGTTGGCGGGACACGATAAACGAGTCTTCCAGTTTATTTGCAATAGGAAACATCTTCTCTGCGGTGAACAGGTAGTATTATCCTCAGATGACGGTTTAAAGCTACAGTACAGTTTGTTTAAGAATAAAGAAGGTTCTAGTCGTCCAGGACTCGTCCTGGTTGTAGGGTTTAGACTAAAAAGTAATAATTTAAGAAATAAATTTACAATGGAAATAATGTAGGATACAAAAGCTTCTTTTTTCCCTTCAGGGTTTGTTTTTTTGAAGAAGAAGAAAGTTTACACACCCCTTAAAAAAAATTTTTAAGCTTTTTTTTTTTTTTTGGACATAAAATGTTTTATGTTGGATTTTTTTCTCTCGCAATATTATAAACATTCCAAGACAAATTAAAGGGCCGTTAAATTCTTTTTTTTAATGACATCATGAAAACAGGGGCCACGTTTGAAACCGGATACTTTCATACTACACAGTGTGTGAAACTGAGTATGTTTGTATGAGATCGGTAGTATTTCCGAATCCTTAGTATGCCAAACGTTCCCGGATGATCGACTTCTCCCGCCCGGACGGTGAAGTACACATACTGTAGACACTTTAACATTTTACGCTGAAAGCTTTAAGTAGCTTTAAAAGCAGATATTATTTATTGCGGTTAAATTGTGTAGTTAATTGTGTTAAACATAATCCAAGCTAGTGTCACGTGCCAATCAAAATGGTGGATGTAGTACGTCCTAAATTCATTCGTACTTCTCATACTAATCATACTATATAGAGGCGGGGTGGGACAATCTCGGTCCTGGAGGGTCGGGGTGTCCTGCAGAGTTTAGCTCCAACCCTAATCAAACACACCGACTGAACCAACTAATCAAGATCTTTCTAGGTGGACATGTAACTTACAGTTTGAGCTAAACTCTGCAGGACACCCCGACCCTCCAGGACCGAGACTGCCCACCCCTAATAGAGAGCGTACTTATATACCAGGAAGTAGTTATTTATTTAAATGTAGTACTTCATTAAGTAGTATTTGATTTCAGACGATGTTCACAGTTAAAACGCTGCCAAATTATTATTATTATTATTTTTTGGGTGCTTTATTCTGCAGAGCCGGTTACAAATTCTCTCATTTACGTTTAAGAACAAAGTTCAAAGTTTACATTTATTTGTTTTACAAAAACAGCCCTCTAATAAAAAATATTAACATTATTAATAAACACTGTGTTTAAAAAAAAGTGATGTTTTTTTGCATTTCTGTTATTTTTCGCTGTTTTATTCTGGATTTTTTCTGGATTCTGGTGTTTGAGGTTTGGTGGACGATAATATCAACCTGCTTAAATCCCAAAGATTAAAAAGACAAATTGAACAGAAAGTGCATTTTTTTTTAAGATTAAGGACATCCTTATGGGGTCAAAGAAAGATTTATTTGTCTTCAGTGTAAATAAAAAGCAATTTTCTACTTTGCAGTTCATAAGAAAAAAAAAGTTTATGGCCAAAAAAACCCCTGCATTTTTAGGTAAACCGCTAGAGGGAGACAAAATTCCAGCAATGCCTGTTTTTTCCTTTGCGATCATTCGTTCATTCATTCATTTTCTATACTCGCTTATTCCCTAATTCAGAGTCACGGGGATCTGCTGGAGTCTAGGAAAGGGCGATAGGCAGGAGGGGGACACCCTGGAGAGGTCGCCAGTCCATCACAGGGACACACACACACACACACACTCTCTCTCACTCCTATGGGCAATTTAGAATCACCAATTAATCTAATATAAAATATAAAACAAAATAAAATATCAATGTTTTTGGAACCCGGAGTAAACCCACACAAACTCCACACAGGAAGACCCCTGCAGGGGAATCGAACCCGGGACCTTCTTGCCATGAGATCTGTCACTAAGAACAGGGTCCCCCCAGAGATCTGTTTTATTAGTAGTAACAGTTCTAGCATGAATGTAGTAGAAATTATTCTATAGAGCCCAAAATTGCTCCAGTCCCCAGTCCTGAGTGTGTTGGTAAGGTGTCCCAGAGTATAGCATGTCTCAGGACTTGAAACACAATTAGCA
>VCAZ01000034.1:732500-752500 GCA_005784505.1 Bagarius yarrelli
TCTCTTTCTCTCTCTCTCTCTCTTCTCTCTATCTCTCTCTGCTCTCCCTGTCTCTTTCGTCTTTCTCTCTGTCTCTCTCTCTCTCTCTCTCTCTCTCTCCGCCCCTTTCTTTCTGTCTCTCTTCCTGTATCTTTCGTTCTCTTTCTCTTCTCTCTCTCATTCTCCTATAGATGCTATTTCACTTTCTGTCTTGTCATTTTAAACCCACTAAAATCTATCGAACCATAAAAATGTACTAAATGTATAATTTTTATATACAATTTAAAATATGAAAATAAAACTAACTTAGAAATTTAACACGTCAGTAAAATGTGATTTAATATTTGAACACTAATTATCTGATGTATATAATCTATAATAACGAGATGCTGAACCCTTTAGAAATCGATCAAATCGTCTGTTTGGTTGCATCAGAAAAAGCTGAGTATTGAAGGGCAAAATCTGGCAACCCTTTGAACAAAAAAAAAAAAGATGTACATATGGTGAGCAAATCTTTACTGCTGTGGACATGTAAGCTATGGATGTGAAGATAATGCCGAGATGTTTCCACTTTGGAGCTGTAACACCCTGATAACTCAACAGCTCGAGTCTCAAGTCCTCGAGTTTATATACCGCAACTTTTTTTTTCTAGGAAATCTAGTTTGCACTTGCATAAACTTCCCGTCGTATATCCTGTATAACGAACCTACACAAACATCACGTGTTAAAAACGTTTACGCTTCGTTCAGGATGTGTTTCGTAACTTCAGTTAGCCGGATTATTATCCTGTAGCTAATATACGCGGAGTGTCTACTATCGGAGTGTCATCACGCCGCTTGACAGCGTTCCAACTCTGCCTTCTTCTTCAGTGCAAAGTTCTACAGAAAAAAACATCTTCACCATCAGATATCCACTGATAGGCTGCTCATATAACCCGTTTAGCGCCCGTGTGCCGCGTCGACGCTATACCTTCATCTCCAGATGATAAGGAAGATGATAAAACAATTCAGTGAACTGATAAACTGAAGTCACTGCCAAGAAATTTGGGTTGAAGGATATATGGAAAAGCCTTTTTAGTATGAGATTTTAGGTTAGGCTAAAGCCAGGACGTAAAGCTATTGATCATTAAGTTGACGAACATTAGCATAGCATAAAACATGCATTTTTTTTTAAGTTTCTATACATTTACAGTATATTACTTTTAAAAAATTTAGCTTTGTTTCGATTTATTTTTAATATTTGGAGCTTGAAAATGATTTTTTATCGTAAGTCGATATATCGAAAACATTTTGCTGTAATCAGCATTTATAGTTTTGCATTAAAATATTGTGAATTTTTTATTAAAATAAACGTCACACATGTCCAAACGTTTATAGGATCAACTGATAATTCCAAAAAATCAGGATATGTTTTCAAACGTATTTATTTACAGCGCATTCTTTCCAGTACGGACTGGTTTCAAATCCTTATATACAATACAGACAGACTGGAGCGATCGTTTTACAGTGGTACCTTCACTTACGAGGTTAATGTGTTCTGCAATGGAGCTCCTATCTCAAATTACTCGTATGTCAAATCAATTTTTCCATTGAAATGCCATTAATCCGTTCCAGGTAAGAAAAATAAACTTTTGGATAATGAATATTGTATAAAAACAATAGAATAGGATGTACTGGTATAAACCGGTTTTATTAAGTATAATGTACAGCGTTTACCTTGGAGATCAGACGACTCCACTTGCTAACGTGCATGTCTGACTAGCTATCGAGTGAAACACGGGATGCTGGGCGGATGTTACGGCGTTTACTGTGGTGTTTGCTACGCTAACTAGCGGTTGGGTGTCTGAGGCTGA
This sequence comes from Bagarius yarrelli, assembly GCA_005784505.1. NCBI lineage: Eukaryota > Metazoa > Chordata > Actinopteri > Siluriformes > Sisoridae > Bagarius > Bagarius yarrelli. The sequence continues at coordinate 734,332 of VCAZ01000034.1, forward strand.
ATTGTAACCCAAATTTTAGCTCGTAACTCAAAGCAAAAAACTCGAAAAACTCGTTATTTGGGACAATCGTAAGTCAAGGTACCGCTGTATATCATTTTTTTTTTATCTATATAAACAATGTACATATAAATGAAACACACTTATTAAACATGGCTTAAAAGACAGCAAGTGTAAATCTTTACAAATATAATTCTTTTAAAAAATAAAACTTTAAATAGTTCAAAAGAAAATTCTTATAGACGAATTAATCATGGAGGCCGTCTGCATTTAAAACGCCACTTATATATTTAGCTATACAGTGAGAGCAGCATTACGAGGAGATTATAAAATAAACATACAACAAGCCGAGTTTTGCTTTGGGTAGCAGAAAGTCTTCAGGACCTGAAACCAGACAACTCCAAGCCTTATTCAAGTCGGATCTGCTGCTGTAGAACGGCTCAACAGCCGTCCAGTACACAGTCCACTTTGAGCCTACATTTATGTTAATTGATACTACGGAATAGAGTCTTTGAATATTTTTACACTTTGTTTCACGCTACAGATGTGTTCCTGAAATTGTCGGAATCTGCCTCTTCTCGTCGTCTACCGAAAGCGTAGGGTTGTCGTACATCTCTAAGCCCTTCTTATTCCTCTCTTCCATATCCGCCTCTTCTTTTCGGCAGCATTTGCAGCAGCAGCAGCAACGTTTCCCGCAGAAGCCCATCATCCTGGTGACGATGCGATCCCACGGTTTAAGCGAGTGCAGCGGTCGAGGAAGGAAATCCCAGTTGCGCAGCACTGGAATCAGGCAGCGTGGGCAGCGTGACTGCATGATGTTTAACACCACCACGAAGATCACCAGGACCACCACGGGCACGCCGACCCCAACGAGGACCTGCCAGCCGGCGATCGACAGCCCCAAAACCGTCAACGGCATAACAAAGAAGCAAAGAACCAAGTAGACGATGGCAAACCAACGGTATTTGGCTGTGCGGTCGCCCAGAGCTTTAGCCAGCCGGATAGGAATGCGGGTAAAAGGAATTGGGTACCACAGCATTATGCCAAAGATGTTGAAGAAGAAATGGCATAGGGAGATCTGCCAGGAAATAAAACTTCTTATCAGTTTCAAGTGATATTAACTGAGTCAGCGTATTTAAGACAGTCATATGTGGAAGGCTAACCTGTAGCGAGTTGGCTAATGTTTCTCCTGGACTTGCCATGGCAGCAAGAATAGCAGTGGTTGTTGTTCCAATATTGGAGCCAAGGGTAAGGGGGTAGGCTCTCTCAATGCTAATAACACCGATACCTGAAAAAAACACAAAGGGAAATAATGTTTAACCGAATAAAAATAGGACCAGAAAAATCCTATGCTATGACCGACTCACCCTCCGCTATTTAATGGACTCGATCCTTTAATAAGTCGTGTACTTTTTAAAGTGTCTCAGCTCGCACTTACCAACAAGAGGTGTAATGGCAGAGGTGAAGACCGAACTGCTTTGCACGATAAAGGTCATTCCTGCCCCCACCAAGATGGCAAGGTAGCCTGTGACCCATGCAAATGGAAAGGGGAAATCTGTGAAAGAGGAATCCAGTGTTACACAAACCACGTTTGAGGAAAGAACTGATAACGGCAACAATAAAAATCTATCCAAGAGTCACCAGGTCACCAGATAATACAAAGAAGCTTTGTGCAGTCGGAACAATCTGTTGTACTCAGGAATGTAGTGTACCTAAGTTTACTCTTGGTAACATTTGATACAGAGACCCACATGCACATTTTTATATCTGGACTAGTAGAGTTTTTACTGCTTCCCTGTTTCACAAATACCATCCTTGATGCTCCACTTAGTTTGTTTGCCAAGTAGATACCGAAGCTAATCATATCCAACTAATAGAGTTTCCGGATTTAATATTAAATTCACGAGAATGCAACTGTACGACAGCGCAGTACGAGTTAATCATTCAGGAAGCCTCACCTGTGTTGAGCACCTTCTTGATAGCGACAGCCACCTGTCCCCTGAGCATGGAGTTCAGCAGCTTGACGATAAGAATGAGGCAGGTACAGAGCACCAGCAGGGACAGAGCTAGCAGGATTAGTCCCACGGCCAGGTCGGGCAGATTTGCAGAAACGAAGATATGACCACCTGGAGCGAGAGAAGAGTTTTAGTCAAAAGAGAACCAATGCATGGTCATTCCCTTGGGTATTTGGTAGAGGGGCTAAAAATCTAAAACGTTTTCCTCTGACCAACCCCATTCCCCCACCCTACCAGTCACACATTCCAACTCCACCAGTCTTTTGATAGATGACACAGTTGATTGCTGTTACTGCCGTACTGATTGTTTTACTCCCCTGCTTCTTTAAGCCAAGTCTAAGTCCATCTCCATTTGTTTTTAACAGACTTGTCGATTAGTGACACATCCAAACCTTCCTTCCAAAGCAACACGTCCCTAACTGACATGCTAGCTTAATAAATAAACTTTGGGGTTTTTTTAACAAGGATAATATCCTTCTCTAACTGACCAACCAGAAGTGATTAGGAACCAGCTGTTTTAGTGAAATGACTGAATTTTGTTAAAATAAACAGCTGAGCCAACAGAACAACAACTACAACACGCTACAATTTTTTAATTCCCCACATTTTTGCTGAATGACAGAAAGCCGTCGTAGCGACTGAAAACGTTGCGCCCTGTTGGTAAGTCTAGAATGCTGATAATAAGGGCTTCATCAGATTAAATGCTAATTGTTCAGGAGAGCATCATCATCTAAAACATCTTCAAGGATCAAAAACCAGCAAGTCATGTAGGTTATTAAAAATATAATAATGATAAATCTATTTTTTATTTCTCACCAAAATTCTAGCAGATGGCTACAGGATGTATGTAGGTACTACTACAACCAACAAACTTCAAGCAAGCTTAGATTTCACCATCAATTCCCGAACCTGACCCTCAACCACAAGCCTTGCACTCTTTCTAGCCGAGCTTTTTTTGTCTGGTTTCGGTGGCCTCAGGTAGTTCTTCCCAAACAGAAGAATAGCCCCATTGAGCATGTAAGAGTGGAGTGGGAGGGAGGGGAGGATAGAGAAGATGGATGCCAAATCATAGGCCACTGAAAGAAAGCCATTGTCTAAAGAGAGTCGCGGTCTGATGGGCTGAAGAATGTTTGCAGGAATAAGAGGTAACGGTGGACCTCGGCTGAGCTAACCTCCCCACAAAGGACAAGTCACTCACATTTCTCTAAGTTGTTGGTCTCCGTTATGTTCATCTGTGTCCATGTCTGGTTGCCCTCCATCCAGCACGGGGCACCGACTGTGCAGTTTGCTTCTCCAGGAACGGTGACATTCGTCAGAATCTGAAATATTAAAGAACATTAAACGTCCAAGCAGAGGAGATAATGCACGAAAGTATGCGCTGTTGCTAACGCATCGTTTACCTACATGTTCTTCTTCACCTTTCAGTGGTGCACAAAGGCTGTTAAACATTAATCAAAAGCCTATATATGTTCAAATTCCTTTGTTTCTCATTGTTTTCTTTCTGTGAATTTGCTATTTATAAGCGGAACGTTTGCCAACATTCTCAGTCCTCACCGTGACTTTCTCCTTTTTGCACCATATCTTGATCAAGCTCTTGTTTCGTGCACTGGGATCTCCGATGGCGATGTCACTGATAACAGAGCTGTCCAGCTACAGAGAGAGACAAATATGAGTTGAGTCACCAAACCAAATTCCAACTCCAGAGCTGTTATTTCCACTACACTTGAGGTCACATGCAGGATGACATCAGGTACTAAATCGGAGTTCGGTAGTCATTCAGTTTCAGGAGGATAAACAAGCAAGCTTTGAGAATAGATGATTAACTGAGATGGATTTGATTTCGTTGATAGTTTCACTGGGCTAATCCGAGTCTCAATCCTCAGACCTTCATTCAGATAGTTTGTTTGATTTTCGTACCTCGATGATGTTCTTGGTCAGTGGTTCAGTGATGACTTTAAGCAGGTCCGGGGCGTCCTGGCCTGTCTGGATGTGGAATGAGTCGATGAGGAGTTTGGTGAGCTTGTACAGGACACCCGTAGCTGCTTCCAGAGGCAGCAATATTAACACGGACAGCCAGTTAAAAAAGTCATGAACTGTGGCTCCAGCGAAAGCCCTGAAATATGCAAAGAGAAAGAAACAGACAGTGAATTAGAAGGAATTTTAACACTAAAATTAGGACCAAGTATGGCTGTTAAAGTTAAAGGAAGTGGTCGCTCAGTGGTTAAGGTGTTGGACCAACCTCCACCTGCTGGACCCTGAACCCTCATGTGTCCAGTTGGATAAAAAAATGAATAAATGTAAATGACAGGAAATCATGTGTGGGCCCCAGTTATCAGCAGAATCCCAGCCGCAAACACAACAAACACACAAGCAAAACAAAAAGACCTAAAAATATGTTTTAGTTCCTTGTTTAGTTTTGAACAAGAGAATCGATTTCACCTTTAACCTTTTTCAAAAGTAGCCCATTTTTATAAAAGGTGTAATGTAGGGAAATATTAATAGTGTGTTGTAGTACTTAAGTATGTCTTTAGGAGAATCTTAACCTAACTTAAGTTATTATATTTCTGTCAACTTATACTTTTACTCTGATTTTTATGAATCGTGTTCGTTACCACAGATACAGTAGTGGTGTGTCGTTCATTTGGAACGAATCCTTAAAATGACCAGGGAAAAGATTCGTTCGTTTTGTTTTGACCACACATGCGTGACATCTTATATCCTGTACAGAAAACATCAGCTAATCTCCCAAGATTTCGGAAACAAATTGTTGGTGACCATGTGAAACAGTCTTGGTTTTTTTTATTATTATTATTATTTATTATTATTATTATTATAACAAAACAAACATCTGCCATCAATTAAAGAAAATAAAATAAAAGTCTAAACTAAACATGGTCTTGCTAAAACTCTTTATGAAACTACGCTTTTACTCCAGTAAGATTCTAAATGGTGACTTTTATTCTTTAAAATAAAATTAATTTTACTCCGGAGGTGTTTTTGGGCGTTTATCCACCTCTGAATTTTGTGTAAAAAAAATCTTTTCTATAACATTACAATTAAAACTGATCAAGATAACTTAAAGAGTCATTTTATTACAACATTTTCCGGAGAAGTAGCTACTACAGACCTGCGGAATTCGTTCCGATCTCCGGCCTGCATCACAGCCACAATGGTGTTGGTGATAGAGGTACCGATGTTAGCACCCATAATGATAGGCACCGCCGACCGCACCTCTAGTACTGAAGAAAAACACCAAACACCAGAAACACTTCCTCAATTCCAAACTCTAGTTATATTTAAATCCATTCACCACCAGTTGGGATCAAATAAAAAGTGGCCTCACATCCAGATGACACCATGCTGACCACGATGGACGAAGATGTGCTGGAGCTTTGAACCAACACCGTAACCAGGACGCCGATCACCAGCCCTGCTACGGGATTGGACAACACCACGTTGTCTTGGAAAATATCTCCAGCTGCTTTTCCTGTTCAAACAAGCCAAAAATGAAATCTTTTTTTTTTTTATTTTAATACTTTTTATATAATTATAAGCTTATAAATCTGATTAGGAACATAAGTGAAAACCCAGTGCACGTACCACCAACAAGCTGAAACGCTGAACTCAGAACGTCCAGGGAGCAAACGAACATGTAAAGGAATCCAAGCAAAAGAATGGCCCTTCCGATGGAGGTCAGGACTCGGAGGACTTTTCCCTTCGTGTCCAGTTCTGCAGAAAAGAACAAAAAAAACAACTCTTTTATTCCCAGCATTCCTTCACCTCACAGCTCATGCTGGGACCACCACCACCACCACCACCACCACCGCCACTGCTCACCTGACCATTTGGGCCCTATGTCCTTTAACTCTGGAAGATCCCATGGATCAACGGAATCAGGATCCAGATCCACCAGGGCCACAGTGGAGTACGCCGGAAGAACCATGCCATCTTTGGATGAGTTGGTGTCTGTTTAAACGAGATAAGTGACGGGTGAAAACTGGAAAAGATAGAAGAAGAAGAAGAAGAAGAAGAAGAAGAAGAAGAAAGGAAAGTTTCGGTAGGAAGACAAAAAAAGGTACCAAGATCCGGTGGGGAGACTGAAGAGTCAGTTCCAATCTCTGGCCGTGGAGCCATTGTCTGAGAAACAGTGAGAAAACAGTTATGTCTCGGTTATGTCTCAGTTATGTCTCATTAGTTTCATTTATATACCAATGTTTTGTCAGATCGTTTATAACCTGATCAAAATCTATCTCTAAAAACATGAAATCTATAAATTAACAAATTTAACGTTATTTTTTTTATCAAGAAAACATACAAGCAGCTCGAAATCCCTTTAAATCAGTTTAAGAAAGTAGAATTCTGTAAAAAGTAATACGTAAAATTGTAAAAAATTCTATTTATTATAAATAAAGAAATAAATAAAAATAATAAATTAATTCATTAATATCTGTACCTGTTCCTACCTGCTGGATTTGAGCTTTAAGCCTCTTTAAAATCCTGAAGCAAACTGAGAAGTGTCCACCTGAGCTACCTGTCCAAGTCGAGGCGCGCGCTCCTTTTTATACAGCAACACCTGTCGCAGGTGACACACCCACCGGCACCCACCCCGCCCCATAGCCCCCCCGCCCACCATTCCCCCAGCAACAGCACTAGGCATACAGAGCGCGCGCTTTGCGGCAGCACGGAGGCTCCGTACAGATTTACGAGCTCCAATAAACAGCCTTTGGATTCAATAATGTCATAAAAGAAAATGTTGAAACGCTTCAATCAGAAAATCCATTTTTTCCAGTTGTTTTACAAGTTTCAATGTTTAATCAGTAAAAAAAAAAAATTAGTTTAAGTTATTGTGGCATTTATAAGTGGAAATATCACCATTTTATTCATCAGCTTTGCGCGCCCTCTGCTGGTAGAAAGAGAAAATGACTCATAAATCCTGCTGACTTTATCATTTAAAATTAAACATTTTAAAATGAAATAATTTCTCTAACTAATTAATTATTTATATTTTTTGTATTACAGCTTTTTTTATTTTGTGTTCCGTGTCATTCTATTAATACTGTAATGTTTTTTGTTGTTATTTTCATGCTGTCATTTGTTATTTCATGGTAATACATGCTATTATTCTGGTGTTGAACTGTAATGCTGTGTTTTTTGTCTTCCTTTTTTCTGGATTGCTGTTTCTGTGATGCAAAAAACCTTTAAAACCTCAAGAAAATAGTAAATACCATGATAAAGGCATTATTTGTGTATTGAATATAATGTTTTATAATCAATATACACACAATTTACAGCTGTTAAAATACATTGGCATGAAATAGAAATCGAATGCAAAATAATGGAATTGTAGATTTAGATTGTGTTAAAATGAACGTTAAGAATAATTATAATCTTAACACACGCCGTGTTCTGGTGCATGAAACTGGATGCAATACAACTGCAACCTTCTGATCCAGCAATGATCTATCTATCTATCTATCTATCTATCTATCTATCTATCTATCTATCTATCTATCTATCTATCTATCTATCTATCTATCTATCCGTCCATCTGTCCATTTCATCCATCTGTCCATCCACCCATCCATATAAATATCTGTCAAGCCATACATCAATCTATCTATCAAGCTACCTATCCATCTCTCAAGCCATCCATCCATCCATCCATCCGTCCATCCATCCATCCATCCATCCATCCATCCATCCATCCATCCATATCTGTCTATCAAGTCAGTCATCAATCTATCAAGCCATCCATTTATCAAGCAAGCCACCCAACTATTCTATCTATCTATCTATCTATCTATCTATCTATCTATCTATCTATCTATCTATCTATCTATCTATCTATCTATCTATCTATCTATCTATCTATCTATCTATCTATCTATCTATCTATCTATCTAGTCTATCTATCTTCTATCCTATCTATCTATCTATCTATCTACTATTCTAGTCTGTCTGTCTGTCTGTCTGTCTGTCGTCTGTCTCTGTCTGTCTGTATCTATCTATCTATCTATCTGTCTATCTATCCGTCTATCTATCTATCTATCTCTATCTATCTATCTATCGATCTATCTCTATCTGTCTATCTATCTATCTATCTATCTATCTATCTATCTATCTATCTATCTATCTATCTATCTATCTATCTATCTCTGTCTATCTATCTATCTATCTATCTATCTATCTATCTATCTATCTATCTACTATCTTCTATCTATCTATCTATCTATATCTATCTATCTATCTATCTAGCTCTATCTATCTATCTATCTGTCTCTCTGATCTATCTATCTATCTATCTATCATTCTTATCTATCTTCTATTCTATCTATCTAATTATCCCATCTGATCTATCTATCTATCTATCTATCTATCTATCTATCTGTCTATCTATCTATCTGTCTATCTATCTATCTATCTATCTATCTATCTATCTCTCTCTATCTATCTATCTATCTATCTATCTGTCTATCTATCTATCTATCTATCTATCTATTATTCATTATACTATCGTCTATCTATCTATCTATCTATCTATCTATCTATCTATTATCTATCTATCTATCTACTAAATCTATCTGTCTATCTATCCGTATCTATCTATCTATCTATCTATCCATATCTGTCTATCTATCCGTCTATCTATCTATCTATCTATCTATCTATCTATCTATCTATTCTCTCTATCTATCTATCTATCTATCTTATGCTATCTATCTATCGAATCTATCTATCTATCTTTTAGAAATCAATCTTTAGACCAACATTCGATCTGTGAAACAGAAAACTAGGTAAAGATTTGACCCATTAATTTTTTAGAATATTAATAAAATTATTTATTTGTGCTAAAATAAATAAGTAACATTAATCATGTCTTGTGTAATTTTTCTACTCTGCTGAATTCAGAAATAAACAGCTGAAGTTCATTAGACGTAAAAATGTCAGGTGCGTTTTGGATGAAGATTTCGGATGAAACTGATAAAACGATTATAAAACAATTTGAGGGTATTATTGTGTTTTTATGACAGCGTTTGACCTGCGTGATGTCTTATCACAGTGTAGCTGCTATAAGGACATTGACTCCATAAGAGGACGACGAATGTACATCCCAGAGGTTTAGCAGAACGATACCAAGTTCTCTTACTCTTAGAACGTCTCACACAGAGCCTGTATTTTAAGAGAACTTGCTGAACAGTTTGCCATTATGACTAAATCAAATCAAATCCAAATCAGCGTCACGAAAAGGTGCAACGCACGACACACTTTCAAACCCAACGGTACCAATGGGGCAAAAGAGAACGGACAAAAACCAAATGTAATGGAACAAAAGTGGGACAAAAAAACTCAGTCACTGGGACAATCAGCTTCACGTTATCATATCTCGATATCGCTTTTACGACCCAAATCATTAAGCCATTAAGTTCTGCAGTTGATTAATCTCAGATAAGTGTGATAAAGTTGATTCTGGGTGTAATGGAACGCTGCGGTGCTGTAGAACGCAGCGCTGATGCCCTTTGTATCGTGCATGTGCGGCCTTATCAGCTAATTGCAATACAGATTGAATTCTCCTCAGTAGCGCATGTTCATTATTGCGTTTATATAACTTTATAGGCTTATCTCGAGCTTATCCGTAAATACCTCCAGGCGTAGAATTAAAGATCCTGTATTTTATATCACATCTGTACGGCATCGTCTAATAACATTATGTAATGTCATGCACCATAAATTCATTAGCTGTTAACTAATACTGTAAACAATGACCTTGTAATTCTTTTTTTAAATTAGCAACAAGGGCATAAACCGCGGTGATATTTACCTTACAGTAGATTCGACTGTAATTTTATCCAATGCTCAAAATTATAGTTATATTTTCATATATATAAATAAATAAATAACTGGCAACACCAGTTAAAATAGAGTTTAAGGTCAACTATTGCTTCAATTTGTTAATTTACAACCAAATTTGAGTCATAAAACTGATCAAAACAATTTTTATTTTTAAAAAATACAATAAAATTTTATTTCCAATTTTTATTTCTACATTTATTTTTATTGTGATACCAAATTTTTATTAGTCAGGATTTCCTAAAAGGAACGATTTTAATCAATCAACAAACACGACCTTAACAAAATCTGTGTTACGCTAAGAATTTAGAACGTGAGATATATTTCGTTTATTCCGTTTATTCTGAAAACCAGGACGGGGAAAAATGGCCGAAAACCTGCTAAATGAAAGAGTTAACCACACGAGGGGGTTTTTTTTGCTGCATGGGGATGTTTTTCACTTCCTGGTTTTGGAGTTAATGATACTTTATGTTTTATTATGTTTTTAAAGTACAGTCATAGCAGTGATTGTAGGTCATTTCGTACAGTATAATCAACCGTTACTGTAAATATTTTCCAAAATTCCTGTCGGGCTTCTGTATTTAAATCTAAAAGTACGAGTAATAATTACTGACTACATGCTCGGTATTATTTCTACTATTCCAAATATTTCAATATTCCTAAATTATTATTCGTTTAGATTCAGTTATTATCAGATAAATTACTACTACGACTACTACCAATGCTACCACTACCACTAATAATATTACTACTTCCACCAATACTCCTACTACTACCACCAGTCATATTACTACCACCACCAATACTACTACTACTACAATTACTACCAATAATATTACAACTACCAATACTACTACTATTACTAATAATATTACTACTACTACCACCAATACTACTACTACTACAATTACTACCAATAATACTACTACAACTACCACCAGTACTACTACCACTAATACTACTACTGCCACCAGTAATATTACTACTACTACCACCACCAATACTACTACTACTACTACTACTACTAATGCTACAATTACTACCAATAATAATACTACTACTACTACCAGTACTACTACCACTACTACTATACTACTACTACTACCGCCAGTAATATTACTACTACTACCACCAATACTACTACTACTACAATTACTACCAATAATATTACTACTAATACCAATACTACTACTACTACAATTACTACCAATAATATTACTACTACCACCAATATTACTACTACAATTACCACCAATAATATTACTACTACTACCAATACTACTACTACAATTACTACCAATTATATTACTACTACTTTCAATATTACTACTACAATTACTACCAATACTACTACTACTACAACTACTACCAATAATATTACTACTACCACCAATACTACTACTACTAGAATTAATAATAATAAAAATTATATTTTTTATTGCACTTTTAATTTAAATTCAAATTTTATTTGTCACATACATGATTATACACAGTACATCATATAGTGAAATTTTTTTTCACGCCTCTCCGAATTTGGAAAGTATTAATTTAAGTCAAATTATGTAAAAAAAAAAAAAAAAAAAAAAAAAGAATAAAATAGAATTTAAAAAGGCTAATTATATATATATATACTGTGTGTATTGTATAGTATATAATTGTATATAATTGTATATAATTGTTTTTTAGCAAATCAAAAGTTAAAGCTGATGTTTAAGGGGCAGTGGTGGCTCAAAGGGTTAAGGTGCTGAGTTGCTAATCTGAAGACCAGGAAGAACACCAGGGTTCAAAAGCCCCACCACCGGCAAATCTGCCGCTGTTGGGTTCTTGAGCAAGACCTTTAACCCTTCCTGCTCCAGGGGTGCTGTATCATAGCTGCCCCTGCGCTCTGACCCCCAACTTACTGAGATGGGATATGCGAAAAAAGAATTTCACTGTGCTGTAAAAAAGTCTATGTGAGAAAATAAAGGCATTTACAACAAACTTAAAACCACCAGTTTAGCAACCTAATACAAACCGCACGTGTGCGAACTGCATGTGTGCATCGACGGTTTAAAACGTATAATAATTTCTGTGATTTTTTATATTTAATTGGATGTGCAAAATTTGGCAGGAAAAAAAAATAATTAAAACAAGTTTGACATTAAACCAGCATTAAAGCTAAACAGTGCGACTATAAAAAGAGTGTGTTGTCAGTGGGATGTGCTGTTCAAGTAAATGATTCACAGAGTGTTTATTAAAATAGGCCGGTTCAGTTGGTTCATCACGGCGGTCATCCAGGGCCACTCTCATATTCAGCTGCAGCACTAAACTATGCACACACACACACACACACACACACACACACACTCGCTACGGAGTCATAAACCGCCACTAAACGAGTTCCAACAGGTCTTTTCCCACTGTGAGAATGTGAAATAAAGACAAAGGTCACAGTCACATAATGAGAGCTTAGCTTAAAAAATGGCCAATCGAATGAGTTTCAGGACCGCCAAGCTGTCACCACCGGGGCCCCTGATCAAGGCCCTTAATCTCCAACTCCTAAGTGTGATAAAATAAAGAGATAAATGTATTTATCGCTTTATTTGTATGTAAATAAAGAGATAAAGGTTGCCTTGGATAAAGATATCTACCTAATGTCAGAGATGTAAACGAGATCCTGACTCGACTGATAAACAAGTTAAAAATTCGTACTCAAATCTGATCCGAGTAAATAAAAACATCGGATTCATCAGACGGATCTTTGCTGTATTTTGGGCTTCGGTTTCTCTGTCCTGCTCTGAATATCTCATTATATAACATTAAACACTGTTTATAAAGAACGTCGCAGTTCCACAATTAGCATGAAGTCACTTGTTTTTTAACTTCAGAAATAACCTGAAACAAATATTTACATAATGGATGGGAATGATAGGGAACCACACACACACACACACACACACACACACACACACACACACCTATGATTTCACTGTAATACTGTAGGTGAACTGGAGCCATATGAGGTAAAGTAAATTGCACACCCGTCCTGTTACATATCAACCCGGAGAAAGCTGAAAAAGCCAAATGATTCGCAGCTCTTTCAGTTAATGTTGCAGTCAAAAGGCGTAAAAAACATAGACGGGATGAACAAATTAAAACTAATACAACACAGAAAATAAGGAAAAATAAAAATTCAGCTTTTTCCAACCACCACCTATAATAATCATAATAATAAAACAAAAAGAAATAAAATGAAAGACTAAAAACTAGAGTGAACTTTAAAACAATCTTTATGATAGAATAAATTTAAGGCTAGAAATAAAAACACTTCAGACAGTAAAAATAAAACAACAGTAAATAAATTACAAGAATATTAAATAAATTAGAATTAGAATAGAATTAATCAAATAAAATAAAATTGAATTTGTGATTAAATAATGATAGAAATTATTAAAATAAAAATGATAAATTAAACAAAATGTCAGAAAATCGAATGTAAAGCAAATTTAATTAACATTAATAGAATAAATGTAATAAAAGAAATAAAAAATAAAACACAGCAATAAAAGATTTATAAATAAAATAAACAGCATGTCTATCATAACGTGTGTGTGTGTGTGCGTGTGTGTGTGTGTGTGTGTGTGTGTGTGTGTTTATAAAAAAAGTGCCGATACTATAATCCACAGTCACACTAAATTAACACTAAGAGAAGCGGAAATGTGAGTTAATCTGAAACTATAGTTAGTTAAAGAATTAAAACGTTGAACATCTCACTCACATAAAACACACACACACACACACACACACACACACACACACACACACACACACACACACACCCTTATGACAGGCCTGTAACTACATTACTGTAGGGACAGTTTCCAAATTTGAGCTTGATAATTAGACTATAAGTCATATAAGGTAAGGAAATGATTTATTGTGTGTGTGTGTGTGTGTGTGTGCGAGAGAGAGAGAGAGAGAGAGAGAGAGAGAGAGTATATGCGTATAATGCAAATACTTCAGGCTCATTAATAAATCATTTTGAATAAAGGTGTGTAGCAAATAAATACATAATCATAACATAACATATATAAACGGAAATATTCCGAGATTTACAATTTAAAAGTATTTTATTTATTATTTTATTTCATCTGGTTAAAATTTCTCTGCTTTGCTTTTTCATTCTGTAATATTTTTCACTGATCTGATTATTTGTTCATATCAAACAAACATATTTTTTATTTACAATAGTTTTGATGAGAATCTGCTTTTTTCTTTATTTTTTACTCTTAAAGTTTGAAGACTAGAATAAAAACTGAAATAAAGAAAATAAGTAAACATATGAAGAAATCTAATCTAATCTAATCTAATCTAATATAAGGGGCAGCACGGTTTCTTAGTGTATAGCACGGTTGCCTCACAGTAAGAAGGTCCGGGGTTGGATTCCCCTGCAGGGGTCTTTCTGTGTGGAGTTTGCAAGTTCTCTCTGGGTTCTCTGGTTTCCTCTCACAGTCAAAAACATGTAGGTTAGATTAACTGGTAAATCTAAATTGCCTTGTAAGTGTGTGTGTGTGTGTCCCTGTGATGGACTGGTGACCTGTCCAGGGTGTCCCCCTCCTGCCTTTCGCCCTTTCAGAGACGGCTGGGATAGACTCCAGCAGATCCCTGTGACCCCGGATTAGGGAATAAGCGGGTATAAAAGATGGATGGAAAATCAGCTCCTGAATGAATCGGCATCTTTTGATAAATCACAGCTGGGAATTTGATTACTTTTGTGATTAAATAAGATTATTAAGGTACTTTCCTAAATTGTACTACTGTAATGACACATGATTGCGTCATTTCAGACACCAAATGACTAAAATGACGGTATGATGTCACTAAATTGACGTCGTTAATAATCTTAAACACTAGAGGGCGCGCTAGGATTGAAAAAAGATATAAGTACAAAAGTTGCAACAAAATAAACTAGAATAGATCAGAGTTTTGTATAAATGTGTGTGTTGTAGCCAGTAGGAAGCTGCTCAGGTAGCAGCATCACTAAAATGTGTCTGTTAAACAGCTGTTCTACCACTAAAATCAATTTACATTCATTTTTCATGATTGTTTGAGGTAAAACAAGAAATATTTAATCACTTTACACGAGTGTGTGAGGTAAAGAAGTGTTTTTCATGATTGTTCGAGGTAAAACGAGAAATATTTAATCATTTTACACGAGTGTGTGAGGTAAAGAAGTGTTTTTCATGATTGTTCGAGGTAAAACGAGAAATATTTGATAATTTTACACGAGTGTGTGAGGTAAAGAAGTGTTTTTCATGATTGTTCGAGGTAAAACGAGAAATATTTAATCATTTTACACGAGTGTGTGAGGTAAACGGGTGTTTTTCATGATTGTGTGAGGTAAAAAAATAAGAAATATGCTATCGTATTTTGCATCAATGTTAACATAAGAATGTGTGTGTGTGTGTGTGTCTGCATGAGTGTGAAGTGTGAAGTGCCTTTTTTGAGTGTGTGTGTGTGTGTGTGAGGTAAAATAGCAGCATTAAGAATGTTTTAATAAATAAGTATAAACAGCCTCAATCTCTTTTGCTGTTTTGTACCTGGTTTTTGGCTCACACACACACACACACACACACACACACACACACACACACACACACACACACACACATTGCCTAAGATATATTAAATGAGGTATTATAAACAGATACACACAAATACTTCAGCTTGATTCTCTCCCTCCATCTCCCCCTGATGATGTTTGGCTGAAATTTATTCTAAGGAACTTCATTTAGCAAAGATGTTGCCAGATCCTATAAAACTGACCGATCCTCCACTTTAGAATAAATTTGATCTTCTGTATGGCTGATTTCCTAATCCGCTAAACTACAGTGTATTTATGAGAGGTTTTATGTTTTTCCAAAGTTAAAGTATTAGTTACGGTTAAAACGCATGCTTTACCCATTTCACAGTCAAGTCCGTACACTTACTTCCTGGCAAGACGCTCACCCAGGGGAGGCATTCACGATTCCAGACTCGGGTTTGGGGCAAAAGAAGTATTTCTGAACCAAACCTGTGTGTGTGTGTGTGTGTGTGTGTGTGTGTACGATTACCACAAAGGGTCTCTTGGATATGTTTTTCTGTACTGAGACAGAGAAAGAAAACGTTGACCCAGAACTTGTGTTTTATGGAAGTTTGTGGATGA
Organism: Bagarius yarrelli; assembly: GCA_005784505.1. Classification (NCBI taxonomy): domain Eukaryota; kingdom Metazoa; phylum Chordata; class Actinopteri; order Siluriformes; family Sisoridae; genus Bagarius; species Bagarius yarrelli. The sequence goes on from VCAZ01000034.1 coordinate 750,376, forward strand.
ACATTAAAAACTGTTAGTCAAATAAAATCATTACAATCTGGTTGGATGGTTAAATTTCCCTCCACTATAAAGATCTCTTTAATTCTTGATTTTGATTGGATATTAAATGTGGCAATAGAAGAACAAATATTTACATTAAGCAGACGTCCTCATCCAGGGAAACTAACATTTATCTTCTTTATACAACTGAGCAATTAGAGGTTAAGGGCCTTGCCCAGGGGCCCAATAGTGGCTACTTGGCGGTGCTGGGAATCAAACCCCGATCCTCCAATTAGCAGTCCAACACCTAAACCACTGAGCTACCACAATATTAAAGTTTTCTGTAAGAAACTATTTTATGTAAGATTAAAATTATTTAAATAAATATTACATATTTTAAAAGATATTTTTTTGCTTTTATTGATAGAACAAAGAGAGAGATGTGGCGTGAAAAAGGGGGAGGGGGCGAAAAGACCCAAGCCACGATCGAACCCCGGGTCGCTGGATCAATTTTACACTGTTAAATTAGGTTAGCGCTGATATATATATATATATATATATATTCATTTGTATATAAATAAATTATATTATATTATTGTTGTTTTTTGGTAAAATTCTCTTTATGGTCATCTAAAGATTTTTAAATAATAAAAGCTAAAAAATTTATTTATATTATTTTTTACATTTTTTTAGTCTTCAGTATAAACAGAAATTTCTAAAAAATCTTTAAAAAATATATTTTTTTTCTTCTTGCTGACGGCTGGTGAGGTTTCTTTAAGAATAAAATGCTGACCTGTGTTATTATTTCTGTAGCTGATTTATCACCTCTCACAGCCCCCCCGCAGTCCCATCGCCACATTTAACTACCAAAAACTGGACCAGACTCTAAAAGTGAGAGTGAAATAAATGTGAACTGATTAACTCTATAACTTCCTGAATACAGCATGAGAACAACATTACCATTAAAGATCAGCGGTGGAACCTTGGAGAAGGCTTGTCGGGTGTGTAATGCAGTCTTCTACAAGCTACAGACTCACACACACACACACACACACAGAATCAGAGGTCAACTGTTTGGCGGATGTTTCTGGAGGTTCGGCAAAGCTTCCAGAAACCCAGTAGCCTCCGTGACACCAAAGCTCTCCTGACACTAATCGCTTCACACACTCCCTCTCAGTCACACACACACAATTATCTTTCTCTTCCCCACCACACACACACACACACGCCACACACCACACACAGTTATCCTCCTCCTCTGTCATCTCAAGGCGATGTGAAAATGAAATAAACGGTAGAAGATCGAGGAACGATGGAGATCTATAGTTTTTTCCATGGCAGGCCTTCGTTTTGATCAAAATTGAAGGGAGTCTGAATGGTAGCAATTTTAAGTCAAGGTTGCACATCAAAGCCAATTTATTCACCTCCTCTCTCACACACTCTCTTTTTCAGTGTCACACACACACACGCTTACACCTCCTCAAGCTTGGACTCTACCAAATTCTGCCATGATTGATTCGATATGTCATCTTTTATTTTCTTTTAAGGAAAAGAGAGATCGTCTCTCTCTCTCTCTCTCTCTCTCTCTCTCTCTCTCTCTCACTTTTCTGCCAATGACATGTTTTTCACTGTTTTTTATGTTTATCATTACAATAAGATTAATTAATTTTATTAAAGCCTCTTTAGCAGTCTTTCCTCATCAGTCTTTACTTTCTCTCCTTCTGTTTCTTTCTTTATCTGTCTCTGTCTCACTCTTTCTCTCTCTCTCTTTTGTCTTTTCAAGTTGGAAAATCAGCATTAACTGTCATCTATTATATCATTTATTATTATATTATTTATATATAATGGTTATAATAATAAATGATATAATTTATAATAAATAATGATTCCTGATTCTTTATTTATTTGTCTCTGATTATGTGAATTACCACTGACAGCCGAATGCAGCGCTGAATAACAGCTTTATTAAAGGGTTCATGTCTGTTTGCACTGGATGGGGTTGATATTCTCGCCAGTCCTCCGCTGATCCATGGGAGACTTTCAGTACTTCAGCATCACCTGAAAGAAAAAAGTGGTCAGGTGATGCATTATATGACGATATAAAGTAGTTCTTTTTTTAACTGCTCTGAAATAGAGTGTGTGTGCC